>MJUU01020130.1:0-14059 GCA_002080025.1 Modiolus philippinarum
TTTTTTTAATATATTTTTTTTTTATTTATCTTATTTTTTTCTTACCCCTGGTTATATTTTGCTTTGCGTACTTAGTTTAAAGTATGCAGTATTTTCAATCCTTATCCTAATACTGAAAATTAACGTTTTCTTTCTTTGTGTGTGTTTATTTGTTTGCTTGTTTGTCTGTCTGTTTTTTAGTTTGTTCTGTATTTTGCATTTTTTCATTCTCTTCGATTTTGTTTATTATGATTGCCCACAAGTGTGTTATTCGTCTATAGAAGGTTTGGAAATAATTTAGTCTAATAACTTAGGGGACGTAATACAGTCCCTTAAATTCTTTTTATTTTTTTTTTTGGGGGGGGGGGTACTTCTCTTGATAACATATATTGGATTAGTTAGCATTTAAACGTATAACTTTGCCTTTGAAATATACGTAAAGAACCAGTTCAAAAGATTAGACGATAAATCAACTGGGCAAACGTTTTCTTAGACACGAGTCTTTAAATCAAGGGGCTGCAAGCAGAAGAAATCAAAACACATATATTATTATAATAATTAATATTATATAATTAATAGGTATCAATAGTTTTATTTATTTAATAAATAGGTATTTTTAATATAATTTATAAACCAGTTAGGATTCTGTTTCCTTGTTCTTTAGTAATGGCCTACGGATGCTGTATTGGCCCTCAGCGTTGCCTGGTGCCATTACAACTATCCTCAGACCATTACTACAGACCTCGGACACATAACAGGACCATTATTAAAATACCCATTTAGTAATACTATAGTTATAATTAGGGATCAAGATTTTGAACGCTTTATTAAAACACAGAATTTCAGGAACATGATCTACAAATGGATGTGGACGAAACATACTATTTGTGATGTAACCTAAGCAAAGGCTACACATTTACTTAATTTTCCAGGTTTACATCATACAATATGAACATTTCATAAGTTATAATCTCTAGCAATATTTTTATCAAGGACTTGTACCATCAAATCGGAAGTTTAGCTTGCCATCATACGTACCTTTGACAACTGATTTTAACCATTGATCTTCGCAACCATCTTGAATCGTGACAAGACTCGAGTTCATCTGTGTACAATCAATCTTTAAAACACATAGGGAATTTTACGATTTACGAGTTATCACTCATTAAAATGTCTAAAATCAAAAAACAGATTTTACAATAATCTCTGGATATACCAAAACGGTAATCCAAGGACAATGGCAACATCGGAAACAAGAAAGGAACAGAGACACTACATGAGTACGGCACAGAAAAGAAAAATGAAGACACTCACACACAAACAAAGATGAACAACACGGGCCAAATAAAAAAACATGTGTAAGGTCAGGTGCATGGGTAGAGTGAGCATCTTCTGCTTCTTATAAGATACGCTTTAAAAGAAAATAGCGTTTAAAAGCATAATTAATACAAATTAATTGATGGTATATTTTGAAGAAATCTTCCAAGTGATTATCCGATATAAACAAGTATCGTCTTGCCTTACAGAAGCTCTTGATAGTATGAAATGCAAAAAATCACATAAAACACTATAGAATTCAAAGCCTGACGTATCTTTTTGCCAGCAAAATTGTAAAAGTAAAAAAAATAGAAACATCTTATCAAGAAATGATAAAATACCGATGTCAATGTAAATTAGTCTGTCCGAAACTAAAAATAGAGTGCAATATTTTGTTATGTTTACAGGCATATTTCAAGAACCCATACTTTTTTTTTTTTTTTTTTGGTTAAGAACGGACTTTTTTCTTTACATTTAATTTCATATTCATGTTTTTTTGTATTTATCTGCAATTACGTAACACATTTTACCATTTACCAAGAAGAAATTACCATTTACCTGTGCTTGATACCAAGATTGTGACTCCTGTCCAATGAAGTAGCAATGACTATCATGATGTAACCAACCATCGTCGCATGGCTGTGGCCCTACAAAGTATTTGATGGAATGATGTTTATATTTTAACTTTATCACAATTTCATCGTACAAAACACTTATTCTATTGACTCAAAATATGGGAAAAAAACATATCATGTGGAAACAAATCAAAACTTGAATGATTAAAGAAGATAAAGTAAATTTAGTTTCTGCATATAGGCATTTCGACAACTTATGTCTCTTCAGTGCAATTCAAATCAAAATATTTGGAAATCCATATGGCCAACTATGTGTAAAATCTGTTAGAGGACAAATTACCTTGGATTTGAATAGTAAAGCCAAAATCAGCTAAGAACAGGGATATGCGAATGGGTTTTACTCCTAAATTTAAACAAATTTTATAAATTTAGATGTTGCAAGTTTCGAAATAAAATCGGTTTTCGGGCCAGCACCGAAGTACTGGCTACTGAGTTGGTGAATACCCTTTTTTGACTAACAGTCCACCACTTGCGGAATCGAGCACCAGTGGTAATAAAATACCGAGGTTAGCTGTTAATTTGAATTCTGTATCTTTAAATGTGCATTTCGACAACTTATGGCTCTTTGACAGTGCAGATCTAATCAAAACATTTGGAAATCCATATGCCAAAATATGTATAAAATAGCATTAAATATGGCATGGAAATTATTTAGAATATTGTTCAATTGAAAAGAATATTCTCAAAAATATCTATAAGTCAAAAAGATTGTCAATAATAACTCATGCTGCATAGACACCGGATCTAGATTTAATATGAAAAGGAAAGGAAATGGGGTAAAAGTCAAGGAGACAACATCCCATATCCAGGTTAAAACGACCCAAAACAAAGCATCTAGGGGTCACCGTACGGTCTTCAACACAGTGAGGAACCTCACACCATATAGCAAGCCCTAAATGGTCCCAAAAGGGTAAAAAAGTGGATAAATCAATGGAAATCAACCACATCCAATAACCCAAATATCAAGAAACTAAAATTTTATAAGAAGACACGGACAAGTCAATCACCAACATATTCCTGACTTGGGACAGGCGCAAAAATTGCGGTGGGGTTAAACTCGTTTTCTTTGATCCAAACCCTCCCCTTATGTGTGGCGAATGGCTACAAAATAATTACACAAAGACTCACAGTAAAAATCAAACTAGAAAAAAGTCCAACTTATCAAGACGAGTACCCTTACAATGAAGTACATAAAACATGAAGACAATACACACAGGTACTGTCCGGACAAATGCTCGCAGTTACTGACAGCTAGCTAAGGACATAACTTCCGTTTACTATGATATCAAGCCTTCTTACATATGAAACTTCAATTGAAATACTTCTAAATAGATTTGGTATAACAACGTCATCAATTATGAAAGAAGAACATGATATTGTGCAATGCCAAATACTGCCAATATGAAAAATTGTTTAAATCTAGTTATGGTGTAAAGCATTTAGGAGATGATCAATATTTTTGCCAACAAAAAACAGAAGTAACGATTTAACAACAATGCTGTATTTATATCCTTTATGAATAAGTTTGTTCAACGGATTAAAAAGTTTTGAAGGACAATTTTTGAATTTATGCGCTTTGTAAATGATATTGCCATAGAAGTTTGGATGTGAACTATGGGTAACTAATGTATGTTTCCATGTTTCTAAATATATAATAATTTTATTGCAATTGTCAAAAAGTTAACACATATTAATTTTTAACTTTGCTCTGATATTTCTCTGAATGCACACCTCTTACATGTATTCTTTTCTCAGCCCTAGCTCCAAAGTGTAATGCAACTTCTAGGTTAATATACATTAATTACCATCACATTAACTCAAGATGCACCTTTTTTATATAAAATTGAGACTCAAGATTATCAAGATTGTCCACTCTTCAAATTATTTAAATTTTATTACATTAAATTGCAAGCCTAAGGTATATGGACCACAATATTACAACCAATCATTTGAATTCCAAGAAGTTTTAAAATCCAAAGGATTAAAATTTGATAGCCATGGACCTTGTTTTCGAGATATTTTACATTTACAGAATAGCGGGAAGATGCTTTCTTTTATTTTTTTCTACTTTTATCTTTGCGATTTCTTTATAACTATCATATAAACCTACAAGGTGCCAGGAGATGGAGCCTTAAATAAAAACTAGAGTTACTGTGGCCAAGTGAGCCACGGATACTCCCGCTCCCAACCCTTCCTGATTTCTTTTATATATCTGGCAAAAAGACAACAAAAACATGGTGCACATCTACAATATATAATTAAGGTCATGCATAAGTTTCATGAAATTCCAATCATTGATTTAAGAGGAGTTTTGGATACCAGGTGGTCACCATATAGTTAGCATGGAGTCAAAACGACAAAGTCCAAGACATGTCAAAGGGAAATTATTAGAAAACAAAATGCATAGTGCACATCAACAAAATGTAATTAAGCTACTGCATAAGTTTCATGAATTTCCATTCAGTGGTCTTAGAGGAGTAGTGGATATAAGGTGGTCACCATGTGGTTTCCATTGAGCTAAAATGACAAAGACCTAAACATGTAAAAAAATTTGGAAAAAAGGAATTATTGAAAAAAAATGCATGGTGCACATCAAAATATGTAATTTAGCTCTTGCAAAGGTATCATGAAATTCCAATCGATAGTGGTGGATACCGGGTGATTACAATGTGGCTTGCATTGAGCTAAAATGACGAAGTCCAAAACATGTCAATCTGAAAAAAAAAGAATTTAAAGGAAAACAAAACGCATAGCGCACATTTCCAATATGTAATTAAGCTATTGCTTAACTTTTATAAAAATCCAATCAATGAGTTAAGAGGAGTAGTGGATACCAGGTGGTCACCAAATGGCTTGCATTGAGCTAAAAGAGCTAAAATGACGAAGTCCAAAAACATGTCAAAATCTGAAAAAAAGAACTATAGAGAAACAAAATGCATGGTGCACATTTCTTATCTGTAATTAAGCTATTGCATAACTTTTATGAAATTCTAATCGATGAGTTAAGAGGAGTAGTGGATACCAGGTTGTCACCATAGGGTTTGCATTGAGCTAAAACGATAAAGTCTAAAACATGTCAAAAATCTAGAAAAGAAGAATTATTGGAAAACAAATACATGGTGCACATCTACAATATGTAATTTAGCTCCTGAAAAAATTTCATGAAATTCCAATCAGTGGTTTAGGAAGAGAAGTGGATACCAGGTGGTCACCATATGGTTTGCATTGAGCTAAAGTGACAAAGTCCAAAAGGGAAAAAAATCTGGAAAAAAGGAATTCTTGGGGAAAAAAATGCATGGTGTCAATCCAAATATGTAATCAAGCTCCTGTATATATAGGTATCGTGAAAAGTCCAACCATGTCAAAAATCTGGGGAAAAAAGAATTGCTGGAAAGCAAAATAAATGGTGCACATCTCTAATATGTAATTAAGCTACTGCATAATTTTCATGAAATTCCAGTCGATTAGTTAAGAGTAGTGGATACCAGGTGGTCATCATATGGATTGCATTGAGCTTAAATGACAAAATCCAAAACATGTCAAAAATCTTGAAAAAAGAATTATTTGAAAACAAAATGCATGGTGCATATTTGCAATATGTAATTAAGCTCCCGCATAAGTATCATGAAATTTCAATCGATGAGCTAAGAGGAGTAGTGGATACAAGGTGGTCACCATATGGATGGCATCGAGCTAAAAGAGCTAAAATTACGATGTCCAAAACATGTAAAAAAATCTGAAAAAAACAAAGAATTATTGAAAAACAAAATGCATGGTCAACATCTACACCTGCATCAGTTTCGTGAAATTCCAATCAGTGGTTTAGGAGGAGTTGTGGATACCAGCTTTTGGGTATAGGAAGACGGAAGGAAAGACGGACGGACACGATTAACACTATATACCTCCCGAAACCCCGAGGGTATAATAAAGCGGATGTAGTAAAAAAAAATGTTTATTTGAATCAACTAATAAAATCCAATAAATCTGAAATATTCGACACATACAAGGTAACTATTCTACGTTCTTAAAGATATCTTGATCCAGTAGAACATATTGTATATGCTTACACGATAAAAGCTGGCATCTGTAATTTATTTGGGTTACTCTGCAAATTTCTTCATTTGTACAGTCATTGTTTTTGCAGTTCCCAGCAAGTTCCTGGAATAGAAAATAAATATTAATTGCTCAAACAATATAAACACAACAATCTGATGACTGGTAAATGTTTTTTTTAAGAAGGCGAAATTAGGGATGAAAAAAATCAAGCCACTGTTAAATAACAAAACACCGAAGTCACTTTTAATTTAGTTTTCTGCATATGCATATTTCGACAACTTATGTCTCTTCAAAGCAGATAAAAAACCATTTGCAAATCTATATATCAAATATTTGCACAAGCTGATAGAGAAGAGATTTCCGATCAGGGCTAAATAGTTAAGCAAAAAATCAACTGTGGACAGAGCTATGCGAAAGCGAGATTATCCTTAGTTGTGAACAAAATTTAGACAAGACAAGACAAGACAAGTTTATTTTTAGATTTAGATATTGAAATGTCCATCTACAATCGGTTTTCGGTCCAGCATCCAAGCACTGGCTACTTCGTTTGTGAATACCCTCGAGGACTCACTGTCCACAAACAGAGGCATCGACCAAGTGAGTACCACCAAAGTTACTATATATTAATTTAGTGGGTCTCGATGGGGTATAAGCGGGAAGCGGGATTGGCCTTTTAAAGTAAGCGGGAAACGGGATCTTTGCAAAAAAGTGCACGTGAAAACGGGAAAGGATGTTGAGAGTGAAGCGGGAACCATTGAAAATTGAGCCCGTGAAACCGGTAAAAGTCGGTTCTTTAAGAGTCTTTGTAAAAAATTTTCCCGCCCGGGAAACGGGAAAATGGGTAAAAAGTTGCAAGGATTTCGGGAGAGGGACCCCCCATCGAGACCTCCAATTTAGTGGCTGCATATTGCCATTTCGATGACTAATGTCTGTTCAGTGTAAATCAAATCAGAAAGAATGCATATGTAAAGTGGTAATTGATGACATTATGCAGTAACTTCGGTATTTAGTCATTTGTTACCACTAAGTAGATGCCACTGCTGGTGGACTGTTAGTCCCCTAGGGTATTCACCAGCCCTGTAGTCAGTACTTCGGTACTGACCCGAAAGCCGATTCTATTTGGAACCTTACAATATCTTAATTTTTGTAAATTTTGTTTAAAACTAAGGAATATCTCCCTCATGCAAAGCTCTGTCCTTGGCTGATTTTGGCTTTACATTTAGATCATATTGGTTATTTGTTCTCTATCAGATTTTTAACATCTTCAAGTTTATGGTCTTCCAAACGTTTAGATTTTATCTGCACTGAGGAGACATAAATTGTCGAAATGCGCATATGCAGAATTTAAATTCACAGTAACTTCGGTATTTAGTCATTTTTTATGAAAAACAAGGGAAATGGGGTAAATGGGGTGAATGTCAAGGAGACAACATCCTATAGGCAGGTTATCTTTGATAAAAATTTTCCTGAATTTGCAGAACTTGATGTATTTCTTTTTCCCACTTTTTTAATTCTACCAAGCCATTAAATCTGTTTTAATACCATGTTTTCATACAAAAATTCAACAAAAACCTTTTATTTAAATTTGAGGAAAATGTGATTTTTTTTCACTTTGTTTTTCATTTAAAAATTCCCGTTTTAGAGAACAACAAAAGTATTAAAAAGGACAACAATCATGATTTTGGTTGCTGTTCACATTTATAAATTAACTTTAATCAAATTTACCGATAACGCAATCACCATATAAAGCTGAGTTCTCTTAGAACGGTTTAGGTAAGTGGAGTTCGCGTAAACTTGGTTTTAGGCCAGTTGAATAATGTTTAGGCCGGTTGAGAAAAATGTAAGCACATTTCTTATTTTCAAAATAAGATTGGATAATGTTTTGTCCCGGTTCAGGATTATGTTAAGGTACGGTTTTTGATATTAAAACATTACCTGTACCTAAACATTACCCAGCTTAATAGGGACGGGAATATAAGGTTCTTACCTTGGTTGATAAATCAACAAATATGACACCTGGCCTGTCTCTAAGAAATGTAAACGATCCATCAGGAATTGTACTGCTGATTTGACATATTTTGGTAGTTGTAATGAAGTTGATAGACTTGCAAACTGACAACCTAGAACAATGGTCTACACATGTGGACCAGCTCGGTAGACTAAACTTCAATATAATACCGCACTCGATTATTTTATCAATGTGTTTTTCAACAACAACAATATCACCAAATGTTAAAAGATGCATCATCAAATTAACAAAAATGTGCCTGGTTTTCATCATTATAATGATTCCATATATTTTATGAAGCTAAAAATTAAGACTGTTCGACTGTAGTCAGCACAACATGTATTTGCATAGTTTTGTACATATTTTAACGGTTAATGTGACTGTTGTTTAATGTTTTCAGTTCTATTTGAACGGGTAAAAGTTTAAATAAAACTAACAATATAATAATATTTGCACTAAAAAATATTGAAACAAAGGATCATTATGACAATCACATGTAACAAATAGATCAATAGAATAATTGATCAGTAACACATCATTGGTAAAGTGATTCTTGCATTAGATTGCCACGAATTATGGATGAATAGAACAGAGATTTTTTTAATCTTTATTCTTCAGAAGAAAATGGCCAGGGATTTTAGGACAATCTGTAGGAAAGTTCTGAAAGTGATATATCGATATTTAGTTAGTACCATAGACTTATTATACATAGACTTATTATACATAGATCGTGCACTCCCTAAATTCCCCTTAGTGCTTCCCGCGATCCCCTTTGAAGAATCAAAGGCACGGCACAGATACCGATCGTTTTTTATGTCCCATCATATTCGCCGACATCCTTTCTCGGGAGAGATCATTAATTAATAATTATCGAGGATTCTCAGTGGTAAACGAGTTTTAATTACACCTTGTTTACCTGCTGTAATTTATATACATGATATATAATTATCTGGAATCGTCATAAAGCACTGAACCAATAAAGAATACAGCGGTAAAAATCAACCAAGAAATGACAAAGTTATGCAAGAATAAGTCCACAGAAAACTAGACATGAATGTTACAGGTATCTTCATTAAACCTGTAATATTGCAGTCGGCGGATCATACGACTTATATCACATAAAACTACAAACTTCAATGTTTCTGTTGGTATTTCAGACTTGTGGGTCGAAAGGGGCCGAATTAAGTTATAACGAGTTAAACATTGTACTTTTTATCGAGTAAAACAGGTGTATATAACAAAATACCGAAGTTACTGATAATTTATTTTTTGCATATGCGCATTTCGACAACTTATGTCTCATCAGTGCAGATAAAACCAAAACATTTGGAACTCCGTTAACCAAAAAACGTGTAAAAGCTGATAGAGAACAAATAACCAAAAGGATATAAATAGAAAATCTAAATATATAATTTTGAAACTTCGGATTTAGATATAATTTATGCCCAAAAGAGCAGTCTTCTAATGCAACATGCAAAATATGATTAAATATTAGACTTAGATTTAGTTAATATTAATTCATTTATTTATTTTTCAAATGTAATGCATTTTTCTAAATGAAGAATATACTTTCAAAACTTTAGAAAATTCGAAACAATCGTAATTATGGAAATTTATTGCTAAAATGACCGACAAATAAAACTAAACTGCAAGGAAATATGAGGTCAAATATGTATTTTCCAAGTTAGAAATTTTCTGAGAATTTATCTCGGAAAAGTATTCATTGCCAGCTTGAAATACAGGCAAGAATATAATGGCTTACCACTTAGAAAAAGCCACTATTATATTAGCCATACTACTTAACATTTTACCGTATTGATGGGGATGGACCCCCGGGGTTGTACGCGTCCTACCTTTTCAGTAAACTTCTGTTTCAAGCGTACATGCTTTAAAATGGGTTCTTAAGCTAAACACAGACTTTTAGGCTATGGGACTTTCTACATACATGTGCAAATAAGAAAAAGAAAAATACGCGTACTGTTAAAGGCTGGAAAAAATAAAAAGCGATCATAAAATGATTCTACTCGATTTTGTGTCCCCTTTTTTATTTGTTTGTTTGTTAATTTATTAACTGTACGAAAATTATGAGTGTTTGCTTGTGAATATATGAAACTTTAACTTCCGAAAGTCGATCGTAGACTTCTTTTCATTTCTTATTTGCCATTTACAATCAATTAACACCCCGCGCAACATTAACTTTTCAAGATGGTGATAAAAAAGCGGCGAATATGATGGTCCTATTGAAGTGTCTGAAGTGCACTATCTATGTATAATAAGTCTATGTATAAAAAGTCTTTGGTTAGTACTAAGTGGAACAAGATTTTTAATAATTGTTCATAAAATGCATGAAAATTATTGACATAGTCATTATAATAACTGACTGTGCCAAACTAGTGGTACGGGTTGTTTACACATAGTGCACTCCTACAGCCAGCATGATATACATAAAGGCAATGAATGGTCGTCACATATGTATAGTAATTGCTAAACACGATGTTATTATCATACGATTATCGAGAAGATAACGATAGTACATGCATTCTTTTATAATTCAAATGTGTCCTAAATATGGCTGAATGTTAAAAAATATTATCTTATTTTTTTTATGTTACCCACTTCTGTGTTTGAGTATGACAAAGTGGACTCTAAGTACACATAATAATTTTGACATAATAATGTTCTGGTTTCTGGTTCTGTGCTTTGTGTCTGTCTGGCGTCATTGTTTTTGTGTCTAACGTCATTGTTTTCTGTGTTCTCGTTTTTGCACTGTCTTTGGACTTCGATTTTTGTGAATTTCACCCCTTTGTTCCTTCGGTGTTCTACTGCCGTTGTTTGACACTTCTTTACAACCATATCACGATCTTGTGGACTGGTATATCAGTTTTCTAGATGACATGTTTGTATTTATCCGCTACTACATTTCACTTTCTTGTGTTTTCAACAGGGCGGATGTCTTATAACAGAAGGAGATGCTTATTTCACCAGTGCGCTTGGTCTCAATCATTGTTACGAACTTTGTTCGTTTTTTATTCAATTTGTGTGTGTATGCATTTTCTTTTCTGTGTCGTTATAGCGTGATAGCTTTGTTTTGATTTGGTGTTCCCGACGTTGTCATTGCTTGTTATTATTCTGTTATGGAACGGTTCGGTTCTCGTTTACTTTTCAAAGTGATGTCAACCTTTCAATAATATAAAGAAAACCGAATTTCAGAAAAAAAAAACATTATCATGAAAGATAGTTGAAATAACAAAATAATAAAGACAAAAATGATGAGTAAGTAATGCAAATGATTTAGAATAGGGTCTGTAAGTCTCGTAATGTGACACTGAGAAATCACGATAAAATTCAAATTTGAAAACATTTCCCGCCAAAATATGACGTTGTCGGATTATGACGTCCTTATAGTTTGCTTGAAACGTCATGTTTTTCTGTTAGAAATGCGACTTCCGGGTACAAATTGTGTACCCGGAAGTCCAAAAATTGGACGAGACTTACGGACCCTATTAGACCTTAAACTGGTCCGCCGTTCCACAATGCTACACAACAGGAACCCAGTTTATATTAGACCAGAATCTAAGCTCATAATGTTTCAAAGGTGTAACAAAAGCAAGCAATATGAAAAAAATCAAAAAACAAATGAGATCTAATAAAAAAAAATGTTCGAACCGTCCGACAGATATTTCAGATATTTTGATAACTTTTGTTGCCGTAGGCTTGTTCAAGGAGGAGTACATGTAGTATACTATATTCAAGTATCCAAGTCCATTTAAAAGATACCACTCAAAGAACAAACATCAAAATGTTCATATGAACTGCTTTAGGGGCGAAACTGAGTGCGTCGATAGGGGAGGGGATCGGAGGGGGTCTTATCCCAGAATTCCGACTTTTTTTCACTAAATCCTGAAATCCAAAAAAAAAAATAAATCCTGAATTCCCGAACTACAAAGGAACTTAAAAACTAATGAAATCTTGATTCCTGGGAGGCATTTATTTCCCGAAATCCTGGGCTTAAATTATAAAAAGTCCGAATTCCCGGGCATAAACACTTCCGATCCCAGCATCCCAAAAAAGATCCCCCCCTCCCTTTCCAATCATAGGGAAAGTGTTTCCTGCAATGTATTAATTACATGTTGTAAAGAATTGATTTGTTTACAGTCAAGCACGATATACAGGACGAGGCGATCAATGAAATGTAAGTTCGTGACAATTGTAAACAAGGCCGTTACATTTACTCGTGATAGCAACCATACAGTTTACAGAGTGCTAATTTCAAGCATTGTTCTCCTAAAAATTATAATGCTTTAAAATAGATTAAACCAGTGGAATACAAAAATCTGACAAAGGTACCGAAATTTCACCAATAAACATCCCTTAAAGTTAGATAAATTATCAGGGGCGACCATTTGATTTTCGAGGAGCGAAGGGAGCTTGAGCGATTTTGAGTAAAAAAATATATTAATATTCATGAAAATCTCCGACAATTCTTTATTTTAACCAAATGTCATGTCAAATTATTTAATTGTAGTTTCAATATTTTTTTTTCAAATTAAATTATTTATTTACAGAATACAGAAAGGTATCCAACAAATAAACAACCAAAACTTTGACCCATTGTAGTTCCCATGGCAACCCCACCTTCTAAGATTACGACTCCCCATTCATTTAAAGTATAAAAGCTCAGAACTACGTGTAGCTCTGTTAGCCTCAGAATGATGCAATTATCTAGAAATAGGGATTAAGTCTCTTACATGTATCTAAGAAGTGTTTCAAAGGCAGAATTATTACTGTTATCTTAATACACTTTTAAAGGAGTAAACTCCAAAAATTTGGGCCTGTTCTCTTTCGTAAAATTATTTTAGATTTTAATTTTGTTTCTATTATTATGTCGTTGTTCTCCTTGTACGACAGCTACACAAATATTCTTACTTTGTCTATTTTATATGCTTTTTGCGTAGTTTTCTCCAAAAAATTGTTATCCGATTTCGATCGAACAGAACCATCCGACGTTCAGATCGAACATTGAAATTATCTATGAAGGGAATTTTTAATTCTGGAAGCGCATTTATGCATTTCTTCCATATAAATACAGAATTTTCTCAATATAGTTATTTTTTTACCTGCAACAAAATAAAGAGGGACTTTCAGATCCTTTGATCATGTTCAACACTATGAAAACGATTTATGAAAATCTTTGAAAGCAATCTTAAGTTATCATACGACATATGGTCTAATTCTCAAATACATACATTTTTTTTTCTTAAAAAACTGCTTTTCCCATAAACTGTTTTCGATTTTCATAAAAATAGACAAGGGTCTCCTTTTATTTGTGTCCAACATAGAATTTAAATCAAAGTACTGAAGTACTGTTTAGTCGGATTTACGCTTTAATTTCGAAAAAAGATAATCTTAAAATTATTTACGGGCAACAAAAGACTAAATAGAAAATGCTGAAGGTATAGAAGATGAACAATAAAAACGTTGTTGCATTTGGTTAATTTTACCATGCATCTGTAGGAATTTTGTCTCTTTTATATTCAATCGTTGACAATATCCATTATTTTTTCTTGAAGTGTGGAGTTCTTGTAAACATCTCCATTGATTGAGTTGTATGCTCTCTTGTTTTCTTCAGATAAAATTTTCAAAATTTTTCATTTTGGCTTTCATATTTTCTTTAAAAAATCAAACTATTTTCACCATCTGTAGTTATAATGCACTCATCTCCCCATCATCTTACAACCAACTCGATGACTATCCTGTGGTCATGGTCGTGTGTATTTCGAATTGTCTTTTTGGCCCCTCTTTCGGGCAATGGCTGACAGTGTTTTTAGAGTACTTTGCCTGATATCTTATGTCTGATCCCGCATCCATTGATGTTGACAAACATGGACGTAGCGTTGTTCGACGTCCATCAAGTGAATTCTGCTCAAGTCAATGCAACTTGTGCTAGGGTACGTCTCCAACGTACTGTTAGAGATTCTAATATGACCCTCTTCTTTCGCTTTGGAAACAAAGCTATGTGCTAATTCCAACAATATTTTTCCGCACATGCGTATATTTTTTTTTT
>MJUU01020130.1:27991-47479 GCA_002080025.1 Modiolus philippinarum
GTTTTCTTTTTGCTTTTGTGGAGTTTTTACAATTCGCTTCCTAACAAACTTAGTTGTAGCAAGAGCAGTGTCACGTAATATAGAGTTAATTTTTTCCACAGCAGTTTCACAGTCATCATGGTTTTTGTTTAAAAAATCATGAAGTCTATTCAAGATGTGAGGACTTTGAATATTGGAAGTGTAGCTTCTTTTTGCATCTTCATTCCAAATAAATTTGCCTGGAAGAGGCTCTAATTTTACATTTTCATTGTTTTTTCTTCTGTGAAGGCTAGTTAAAAAGTAACAACTAATCGGACAATGATCTGAAATTGGGGTAAAATCATTAACAATGAAACTTCCAATACACTGTAATAAATCGGAAGATGCTAAAGTGTAGCCAACAAGACTGCAGCCATTATATGTTGTACATGTACATTTACCCCATGTGTGACCAATTGTTCTTCCATTTAATATCCTGAGACTAGTTTCTTAAAATAAATTGATCAATAATTTACCACTCTTGTTAAGAGTTTTCTTATCTTACATATTTCTAGCAATATTGGAATCAAATATTTTTCGTCATTCAATTTCGGGAACCGAGAACCATCTCCAGTGACAAAATCTGGGGCTGTGTTTGTGTAGGCATTAAAATCGCCCTGTATTACAATATCACCTAATGGGTTGTAATGCTCAATATTTCTAATGACATATGAACAACCTGATGAATACTCAGGTGAAAAATACACTATGGCAAGATAATTATAGTTTTCATAACGAGAAAAATTTGTATATAGCTGGATATCAACTAGAGATATGAAATTTCATAATATAATAAACGAGCCTTTGGCGAGTTCATTATGTTTGAAATTACATAAAGAGAGTTGATATCCAGCGATATAATATTTTTTCGAGTTGTTAAAACTATTTCTCAACAATAAAATAAAAAAAAAAGTCAGAGATGAACTTTTCAACATTATTATGATTGTTGGATATATGTGAAAGGAAGGACAACTCTAGTTGAACTATATTTAAAACAAGTATGGAATTGACTAGAAAAGTTATGACTAGAAAACAAATTACTAATAATTAATAAGCTGACTAATAAATAATTAATGAAAATGCAGCTAACAACCATTTGCAAATTTTATAATTGAACAAAATATATTTGAAAATATTGACTAGCAAAAAATTTAACAGTACACGCACGTTTACAAGGCCAGTGACTGGATGAATGACGACATTTCTAATTGGCTGCAGAGCAGTTTTTTTATAAGATGTTTGCTACTTTAGAGCAACACATTGGATTTGGGTACAGCGAACATTATTATGTGGAAAGTGGATGTACAGCCATGCAGTTGAATAAGGGGTTATATCTGCATAACCGTAGAGTGTTTCTTTTTAATTGATTTTATTTTTAAAATATTTAAGCTAAAATACATGTCAACAGTAATTCTAAATCATTTATCGCTCTCTGAATGTTCTAAAATTATTTTTGCTTTCTGCTTTCATTGACTTTGTCCGAGAATCGACAATCCTGATGAGCACGTAAAACAGTTTATGAAAATTAAATACATTAATAAAGGAATTGTCCTTATTCAGATATTGCAAGCATTTTTCGGTACCCAGCTATTCAAAAGCTTGTACCCGTCTATTTTGACAACCAGGAGATGCCTGTCATATCCTTTTCTTATATAAAACCCAGTACAAGCCAATAAATCCACGGACTAAACCGATCATGCTGCCCATGGTGCAAATTATCCAGACGATTAACTGACTCAAGGTTATTAGAGAAAATTTCTGTTTCCATGGCAACCTTCTGTCTCCTGATCGTGGCAAGTTAAATTGAAAATAAAATTAGCTCCGAGGGATATCTTTGATTTTAATAAACGGGTTTTTCTTGCCTTGAGAAACATTTTTTTTTTCAAATTACCCTTCTATTTCCTGTGATGCTGATTTCGAGAAAAACTACCCTAGCAGCTTAACTGTTCCACGTCGCCATATCGCTATTACCCTTGTGGACATTTATTAACGTGAAATCTTAACATCATTGTAGATAAAGATAAAGAAGTTAGCCAATTCTTTAGAAAAGGACCTAAATATCACCCACCTTCAAAAATATACTGGCAAGCATGTTTCGATATAATTAAAGACGGTAGTAACAATTATTGTAAAAAAAAATGGTGCAAAGGAGACAATGCAGACAAGCATACTCTAAATTTATTTAAGATAAAATTATTACCAAGGTTACCAACAGAATTAATTTTTGTAATGATAATTATCATGAGTCACATCCTAAGCTGTCTGTAAATATAATATTAAGTAAAATTGAAGGATCTTGGTAAAAAATATCTGTTTTTACCTATTGACAAGACTTCTAACAAGGTTACAATTGTCTGAAAGAAATACTACATCGATGTCCAACAAAACAAACTGGACAAGTCGCACACTTTCAAACGTACCAATTGGGACGAAAAACGTTGACCAGACAACACTATAATGATACAGAAATGCATAAAGTTCCACATAAAGATAACATATTACCTACCATGTACTAAGTTCCGAAGCTTCACAAAAATCCCTTCAAACATCGTTTTATTTTGGCATCCAGTAAGTGTTATATACTAATTAATCCATCCATTTAACTAGTTCACTTACTTGCATAAAGGAGTTGGTTATTAATTACTGTGAAAAAACTTTTCAAAACTCTGGTATAAATTACTTTTGGAGTGTAAAAAATCTATTGAAGTTTTAGATAAACTACAGTAAATTCAAAGACCAGTCTCATTTATCGACAACTATGATTTTTCTACCATTTATACTATCCCTCCACATAATTTGATTTAATCCAAATTGGGACAACTTATAAAATGGTCTTTTCAATTTTCTGGTCTGCAGTTCATTTGCTCTAACAAAAAGCAAAGACTTTTCTCAATTATTACCTACAATAATCATTGTTCCTGGCCAAGTGATGATATGCTAAATGCACTCAATTTTTTGCTGGACAATATATTTGTTCGTTTTAGCAACACTATTTATCAACAGGTCATATGTATTCCCCAGGGTACAAATTGTGCACCTCTAATTGCAGATCTTTTATTTTTCTGTTACGAACGAGACTTTATGAAAAAAAACTTCAAAATTGAGCCATACAAATCAAGTGATAAATTTATTTCAATCTTCAATGATAACAGCAAATATATTGACGATATCTTTACTATTGATAATCCCAAGTTTGTAGATTATGTAGACATTATTTACCCGCAACACCTGAAATTAAATAAAGCTAACAATGATTCCAAATACTTTCCTTTTCTGGATCTAGGTATCATTATTGAGTCTGGTAAAATAAAAACTAAAATATATGATTTTGATTTCATTGCTACTAATTTCCCTTTTCCTCTAGCTGTATCCTACGGGGTGTATATTTCTCAACTTGTACGATTCGCACGAGTTTGTTCTACTCGTGACGATTTTGATGAACGTAACCTTACTATCACAGCCAAACTTTAACAACGGGGTTGCAGATTTCATAAGTTATTGAAAACATCTAAAAAGCTTTAAAATAGATATGAACATTTGATATCTAAATATGGAGTTACTCGTAAACAGCCTATTACTAAAGGCATTTCTAGTCCTCGTTTTACGGAAATGTTGTTAAAAATGCCAGAAATTGATTAAAAGTCCAGAACTTACATTCTTCACATAATAGGGGATATCGATATTTTGCTTGCATCCATTAAATTAGCTTTGAGACCTAGTGACCCGAAAATTTTGCACACATACTGGCCTCTCACTGATACTGCTGATGTGTAATGAAATATGATTCTCGACCAAACCCTTTGAAAGTTTTGAGTTTGATTTTTCTCCCATAGTGCGACAGTGTTCTACCGGCAGACTAGGCTCCTTAAACTAGTCTGCAGTTTAGCGACATGCAACCCTTGATCCATCTTTCTTAATTACGTATTGTCTTTTTCTCTCCTTTCAAGATTGTGATCATGGAGTTAATAGTCTATCTGTAGTGGGTTTTATTCGTATGTATTTTATACACAATAGGGAAACGGGACAGATAAAAGGGGAACCCATAAGCCGGTTAAAAACTACCGCTGGCTTCCAAGCTTCCAACAGTTCCCAGTTCCTATCGTTGTCTACGTTTGTCTTATACGTGTTTTTCCTGTTTAGTTCCCTAGCAGATTGTGGCATGTAATTATAATTTTCAGCCATTGTAGGTGTTTCCTGTTATCCATTTTTTACCTTATGTCACTTTCGGTTTTCATGTAGTTCACACTATGAGTGCCTTAGTTCTTAATGTCTTTTATTTCCGTGCATTGTGGCTGTCTCATGTCCTTGTTTTGTCTATGATTTTTTTCTGTTTTTTTTTTCGCCATGTCTTTGGACTTCGATTTTTGTAATCATCACTTGCCTTGTTCCTTCGGTATTCTACTGCCGTTGTTACATCGATAATTCAAAGCTATCCATTTATTTGACATTGATGGAACATGAAAACACGAACCAAAGATTGAGACATATAGATAACAAAATACTGAGATTGCACTTTATTTGCCATTTCGACAACTTATGTCTCTTCAGTGCAGATAAAATAAAAATATTTGGCAGACAATTTGTAAAATCCCACAGAGTACAAATTACAAAAAAGATCTGGTCTAGAATATAGCTATGCAAGAGGGAGATACTCCTTAGTTTAAGGTTGGTGAATACCTTCATGGACTAACAGTCCACCAGCTGAGGTATCTACACAGTGGTTATAATAAATAACAACATTGAAGTTACTGTACGTTAATGTATATGAAGCAATTTGACAACAGTTGTATATTTTTTTTTTCCATATTACCGTTACATTTTTATATTTTTTTAACGAAAATTGTTTTTAAAATCAAAATCTTTTGTAAACTACCATACTTTCGCTAAATGATACGTACCACTGACGGAAACTGAAGCTATAAATAATTGGAGTGTCCCAATTCAGCGAAATCAAGCTTCATAGTTTATCAACAGGTCATTTAAATTCCAATGGGTACAAATTGTGCACCTCTCATTGCAGATATTTATCTTTTCTATTATGAACGTGACTTCATGAAAAAAACTACAAAATGAAACCATACAAAACAGTGATCGACTTATTTCTATTTTCAATGATAACAGCAGGTACATTGGCGATATCATTACTATTGAAAATCCCCAGTTTTAACATTATGTCGACATCGTTTACCCACAACAACTGAAATTTAATATAGTAAACAATGATTCAAAATATTGCCCTTTTCTGGATCTAATTATCACCGTTGACTGTGGTAAAATAAAAACTAAAATTTACGATCTAAGGGATGATTCTGATTTCAGTATTATTAATTTCCCTTTTCTTGACGGCGACGTTCCTCTTGCGCATCCTATGGAGTTTGTACTTCTCAACTGGTACGATTTGCACGCGTTTGTTCTATTCTTGGCGACTCTAATGAACGTAACCTTACTATCACTTCCATACTTTTGCAGCAATGTTTCAAATTTCATAAATTGTTAAATACATTTAAAAAGTTTCATCGAAGATATGAACATTTGGTATCTAAATATAATGTGACTCGCAAACAGCTTATTACAAAGGGCATTTCTAATCCTCAATTTTACGGAAATATTGTTAAAAAATGCCAGAAACTGATTAAAATTCAAGAAAAACTGGGACGTAACTTACATTTTTTACGCAATAGGGGATATCGACAGTATATTCTGCACGTGTCTGTTAGTTAAACTAGCTTTGGGACCCAATGACCTGAGGATCAAACTGGCCTCTCACTGATATTGCCGATGTGTGTTGAAATACATGATGACTCTTTACTGAACCAATCTGGGAGTTTTGAGTTTGATTTTTCTTCCGTAGTGCGACAGTGTTTTACCAGCAGACTAGGCTCCTTGAGCTAGCCAGCAGTTTAGCGGCGAGCACGTTTTGACCCATCTTTCAAAATTACGTTTTGTCTCCACTTTTTCAAGATTGTAGTCATTGACTTAGTAGTCTACGGGACAGAGAAAGAGGAAGTTTGGGTATTCATAAACCGGTTTAACCCTTCCACTGGCTTTTGCTAGGCCATTGTAGGTGTTTCCTGTTATCTTTTTTATTCTATTTTTCAGTAAGTATAACGGGGTTTAATGAACAGATTGTATATATAGTTCATGCTACGGGTACTTTAAAATCGTAACACATTGAGTAGTAAATATTTATATTTAATAAAGGAAACATCACTATATACACATTTTAATCCAAAATCCCGACTTTAAACGTTTGATGGCGATCCCGCATCCACGAGTTAATCAGCATGAATATAGCTTTCTTCGACATCCAGCAATGAATTCCGCTGAAGTTAATGCTAAGGTCGTCTTGAACTTACTAGGGGGTATAAGCAAAGCCTTCTGTTGAAGGCACCATATTGACATCCAGATGAAAAAACACACAACAAATGCGTTGATGTATTGCTTGGTTTTGTTTCAGAAAAAGCTTATTGTAGGCGGGCTCTGCCAATAAGAACATGGCCAGACCTTACATTTGTTTATATGAGCAATAGCGAGGTATGAAATGAGAACAAATATAATCCTTACTATGTTGCAATTCGCGTACAGCCTAATTACAAATAAATTATTTCAATTATAGTATTGTTAACTAGTGCTTTGAAAATCGCCTATTTTGATTTCAAAACCTAAACCATACAGACTACTAAGCAATATTTCAAGAAAGTAAAAGTTGTATAACATAGAAAAAAAGAAGGGAAACGGGGAATGTATCAAAGAGACAACGACCCAAAGGGGAGTAATAACAACTCAAAGCCACATTAACATGCATGTTTAGCATTTTTGATTTAACATTACTTTACGCTATGTTATTACGTTTGAATTTTTTACGCTTTTACGGTTGAGATAATGACGTACTGTATAGGGCTTGACATTCGCAGTACAAAATTTTCGCGGTTTTCAGTGTTGCGTTTCTTCGCGGGGTTTTAAATTCGCGGATATTTTGTTAGTCATTTATATTCATTTATATTCAGGTTCACAGTAAAATATTCGCGGGTATAAATTTACGCGGTTATCATTTTAAACGCGAATAGCGCGAAAATTAATACACAGCAAAATATAACAACCATACAGTATTAGGATTCAAATAGGGTCTGTAAGTCTCGTCATGTGACTCACAAGAATCCCCGATAAACAGACAATTCGAAAACGTTTCCCGCCAAAATATGACGTCAGAGGATTGTGACGTTCAGATTTATGTTTAAAACGTCATTTATCTTTGTTTAAAATGTAACTTCCGGGTACAAATTTTGGTCCCGGAAGTTCCAAAATTGTACGAGACTTACAGGCCCTATTGATACATCACCGAGGGTTCTATTCTTATTAGGACCATGTTGTGTTCTCAAAGTGTTTGAACGATGCCATATTAGAACATGCACTTTGTGGAGACTTTGTGTAATGTGCATATACTCCATATCCGTTCATTGTTAATTTTTGATATTGTGTATTTATATCTAATAATGATAATTACTCTATGTTTATAAGTGAAGAAACTTTTTTTTTGAAAATTTGCGCTTTCTATATATTAGAAAAGTTTGTTAAAACCTAGGGAGTGTCTCTCTCCTGCATAGCTCTGCCCTGAGCTGAAATTTGTTTTCATTTTTAGACCCTTTTGATAATTTGTTCCTTATCAGCTTTTACACACATTTTGGTTTATGGATTTCAAATGTTTTGATTTAATCTGCACTGAAGAGACATAATTTGTCGAATAATTTGTCGAAATTCGCATATTCAGAAACGAAACTAAATTCAAAGTTATTTCAACAAAAAGGTTTTGGATTTACCGGTAATTTGTGTGCATTTCCATTGATAAACGGAGAAAATTAAAGTCAGTACCACCGTACTGAACATCATCACGAAACTTTCGGGTCTCTGTGAAGACGTTACGTGCCTGTTGCTGTGTGTGAGTATTACATGCCTAATCGGTTCACTTGATACTGACCATGATAAAGTCCGTATCAAATATGTTGTATATTCCATGTGTAGAAGCCAGAGGTTCTAAAGCATTTGATTAAGGATTGTCCATAAAAAACGCTGCTTCAAGTTTTAACCATCAACTGCGTTTTGACTTTCATTCTTTTAAGGAGGCTCACTCCTGATGTTTATTAAACAAGAATTTCTTGAAAGCTATTGAATTGATTAAAATTTGTATATTAAATGAAATGGTAAAAAGAAATATATAGGTCCGTGTGCTGTTCACGGAGATACAAAACGATAAAAAAAAATAGCCGGCAATGGATTTCTTTGGATTTTAATACTAAGACTATTCTATTGTCTTAAAGCTCGGAAGTTACATCAAGTATTTTATGAAAACTTGTCAGGTGTCTAAGTTTGACCTATAGAATAAAAAGTGGGGTTCCGATAGCAAAATTCTTTAAGCCAATGAACTGGAAAAAACCAGAGGAGTTCCGAAATCTGACAAATTCTAGAATGTGATGAGTGGGTCACCTTAAGTTTTTTTTTCAAATGTTTTATTATTTCACGATCTTTATTTTACAGATGGCGCAGGTGAAAAAAGAATCAAGTGATTGGAGGGACAATAAAACTTTAGCAGAATGCATGATCTACATGTTGGAGAATAAGATTATGTGTGACGTTAAATTCAAGACAGGAAAGGAGAAAAGCACAGTTAGCGCACACAAGTATATGTTGTCCAGCCGTAGTCCTGTGTTCCATACCATGTTTGAAGGATCCTTGCCAGAAAAGGGTGAAATTGATATTCCTGATATTGACACAGCAACGTTTCAGTCTTTGCTTAGGTAAAATATTTAACTTACTCTGTTCGATATCCTATGCGGCACCAATATAATAAAAACATAACCTTATTTCCCTAAAGGAACATCTAGCTAGGGCTGGTTCCAAGTCTGGCTGTCTTGAGTTCCTATATTTGGTTACGTTCTTCTTTTGTCTTTGTTTGTGTCTTAATTGTGCAATTCCCTGTAAGGTTGTTGCATGCAATTCCAATATGTAGATGTTTCGGCATATTAGATGCTATTAGTCAGTCACCACCCATATTTCATCGAAACAAAGCAATTTAAGATACACGTTGAAGATATTACTTGACATGAAACACAATTATTTATATCCCAGCTACATGATATAGCTTGATATACTGGTTTACCTTTGTTTGTTCGTTCGTTGGTCCATTCTTCTGTCCATTACCGCAGTTTCCTGAGCAACTTCTGACAAAATGAATTCATATTTTGGCACAATATTCCTCATATGATCCAATTTGTAGATACAGATTTCAAGGTTACGTCTTATACACTTCCTTTTTGCCATAACTTTCTTGTTTTTCATTTAATCTGTATTACTCCATAGTCAATCGCATATTCCTTGGTGACCTAAAGTAGGACCTTCCCTCACGCAATAATGTGGTTTTCAAAATATTATTACATAATTCATATTTACAACCCTTTCTTTTTTCCGCATTGATAGACCTTATTTTGCAGTATTATTTTTATTATTATTATTAATTATTCTTAATACTGACCTCTTGAAAAAGTGTAGTATTTAACTTATTAGATAACCTTGATATGACCAGAATGAGCTATTGCAATCACTTGGTGTACGTCCGTCGTAAACTTTCCATTCAAAATTTTCTCCTCCGACATCCAATGATCGATAGGAACCAAATTTGTTCACAATGACCATTTGGTTTTCCCCTTTTGAAATTGTACTTGTGAAGACTATAACCCATCCGATTTGGCCGCCTGCATAACATAGTTAACATTGTGCCACATTAATACGTTTGTCGCGATACTGCTAAATTTCATATTAAAGAGACAATGAGAATATTGTGGTGGCTGACATACATGGAGAACAACAACAACAAAAAAAAATAAAATAAAAAATAGACTTATAATTGGCTAGGGGGAAGGTTTAGGCCCAATAAAACTAGTTTAACCCCGCCGCAGCAGGTTTGCGCCTGTCCTAAGTCAGGAAATTTATTAAGCCTTTGTGTGTGTTGTCTGTTTTCTAGTTAGTTCACTTTATGTCTATCGGAGTCTAGGAAGATGCTTATTTCGCTGAACTTGATTACTCTTTTATTTAGGGGCCAAGTCCGACCTACCGTTAGGTGTGGGGTTTCCTCACCGTTCATTGAAGATCTTATGGTGGCTTTGAGTTGTTATTGCTCCCCTTAGGGTCGTTGTCTCTTTGACACATTCCACGTTTCCCTTCTTTTTCTTATAAAAATTATATAACCTTGGACTAAAACACATGTCCAATACTGTCGTCCCCCAAATTCATGTCCAATAGTATCAGCTGACGGAGATGACAATATTGTACATGTGTTTTGATCTAAGGTGATATACGTTCGTTTTCCGACAATTTAGGCTTTTATTCTCAGTTATTAATGTTTTGGATTTTTTTTAATATTTCACTTTTTATTTTGTTGTTTTCCATAACTAATGATAGGATATGGAAGAAATGCCAACAAGGAGACAAAGTCTCTAAGAATACACGGAGGAACCAATCTCCATGCATGACATCTTCCACACTATTTTATTTTTGTCTATTCTTTATAAGTACATAGTTGTTTCATTCTGCAAATTTTAACTAGATTGAATAAGTGGCATGTTTTATTACAAGGGTCTACTACTCCTTCAGAACCATTTGATAAGGAATCGAGAAATACCTTTTCACAACAATTTGTTGCTATTCTTTGTTTCATAAGTTTTGAATAACTTAATTGCATAAAGCATAACTTGTATTTCTCTCCTTCTGTCCTGAACATGGTCACTTATTACTATAAATTCAATATAAAAAATAATGACGAATACACCCCTCGCTCAGGTTTGGGGTCCAAATCTGCAGTTGAACGAGCTTCCGAAATCAAGATTAAACAACTATTAAAACGTATATCGCTTGTTCTGACCTTCGGGGTATTAATAAATGATGACAGTGTAATTCTTACAAATGCTGCTTAAGTGAACTTTGAATATCAGAGTCTAATGCCATCCAAACGGTATTTCCTATTTAGAATGTTTAGTTTACCGCACACGCTTGAAATACGACATTTTTTATCGGCCAAAAGTCGCACCACGTTCAAATCGGAGACGTCATCGTTCAATATCGTCAATCAATCAATGTAAAAATGATGGCATATCAGGTGAAAGGGCCCACTTGAATGCAATTATTTAAAATCATTTTGTGAAAGCCAAAAATGCCTTCAAGTCAATTATAGTTTTAAACAAAATACAATAAACAAGTATATGTGAACTGCTTAAAAAGCTTAATATGCACATATGTGCAAGAAAAAGGAGAGAATAAGATATTCACATCTGTTTTTTGTAGGACATTTTTATCTTCATGATTGGTTTTCACCCTTTCACAAAGTTTGGAACTATTTTTTATTGCGTCATTTTATAAATGTATGAAAACAAACTAAATACAAATAAGGAATCTTACAATCATACTTGTTAGTTTGTTTTGAATGTCACCAAGGGTAGGTCTGCAAAAAAAAAGTTGTTTTAAGGTTATTGTACTCAATTGTTTTATTATTGGAATAAAAGTAATTTTGGAGGAGTTTATCGATGTGTAAACGCGGCCGACTCACTCACAAACTAAATAAAGTCCGAAGGACTTTATGTAGAGTTTGTGAGTGAAAGGCCGCGTTTACACATCCATAAACTCCTCCAAAATTACTTTTATTTCTTATAATTCCAATCCTTTGAACTTTGAACAATGTTGTCACTGAGATTTTTACGTCACCATATACTGCACTATTTAACGTCGTAGTGTATTGATGGGCAAGAAAAGTTAATCGAGAAATAACTTTTTTGTTGTTCATGACGTTGACCAATGAAATAGGACGTTGCATTAGCAATTGGAATTATTGCTTTTTATAATGAATTTGAGTTTTGTTTTGTTTATAGATATATCTACAGCGATGAAATTAATATTACTAATGATAATGTCGAGGAAATGGTATATGCAGCTGATAAATATATGATTGCTGGACTGAAGAAAGAGTGCGAAAAAGTGTTGAAAACAACAGCAACAACAGAACATGCTGCAAAAGCCCTAAATACTGCTCGTATCTACAATCTGACCGAACTTCAAAAGGAAAGTTTGAAATATATCGAAGCAAACGCGAAAAAATGTTTGTCTTCTGAGTATGCATTGAGGCTTCCAAAAGAGAGTCTCGAAATTATCTTGCAGTCGGATTTTTTAGATTGTACTGAGACGGATATTTGCTCATTTTTCCTAGAATGGACAAAGGAAAAGTGCAAATCGGCAAACTTAGAGCTAAGTAGTGAAAATCTAAGAAATACAGCTAGTACAATGCTTTATTTGATTAGGTTCCCAGTTGTTGATATGCAATACTTTTCAACTGATGCGTCAAAAAGCGGGCTACTTAGTCCAGAGGAAATAGTATCAATTTATCAGTCACATTTTGGAGAAAAATCTAAGCTTTTTGAAAATAGACCTAGAGGTCCCGTTCAAAAAAGAACAACATATTCAATCACGAGATACCAATCCATATCGCAACCCTGGAGCAACGGTGGAATTGATGCGTTGTGCTTTCTTTCTGACACAGACATATGGATAAAAGGTGTGAACATATTTTATCCATTCTACCAGAACCAAGACTACACTTACGATAAAGATCAACATCCGATTTATTCTGTTATGATCAAACTCCTGGATGAGTCAAACATGGAAATCAATTCTTTAAGTGTACAGATCGAGTGTGGTGTAACCTATTCATCAGCACCCAATCAGGCCCTTTTTTCAACTGCAACGCTTGTTTCTGCTGGTCACAAATACACTTTAAAAATGACGGGAATGCCAATAGGCCAAACGTACTATGGTACAGATTGCAAGGATGCTGTTACCGTTAACAATGTGACTGTCAAATTTGAAAACTCGCCCTTATGTTCAAGTGGAACATCAACGCAAATAGGTCAGTTCGGAGGAATACTGTTTAGCGTGTAGATTGTCCGCACGGATGAATTCTGTTCAGCGTGTAGATAACATTTGGCATTCGACATTTTTTCCCTTTTTTTACTTAATGTTCTGAATATTGTTTCTTTGTTGCTCGTCATTGTCGTTTTGATCAGTGTAATGATTCTGATCCGTTCCCACCCATTAGGGGTAAACAAACCTCACTTAGTTTTAGAAAAGTGTGAACATATTCAAAACTGTTCACGGATACTGGTCTGTTTTCAGTTTAAATTAGATTACAATATTAATTGGATCAATGGCATGATATGCAACAAACACGTTAATGTTCTTCTTTTTAGATCATTAAGCTCAACTGGCCTACAAGGACATGTGAGGTTTTCCCCTCACTTTGCGTCATTCGTCCGCACGTCCGTACTTCAACAGTTTCAAAGATCTCTTCTGAAACTGCTTGGCCAGTTGTATCAGACATAGCCCGAATCACAAGCTAAAAGTATGCAGTTGTAAAAAGAGTTCGATTGATTCGAGAACCAAACAACATGGCCGCTATTACTAAAGAGTGATCATAGTGGTATTTTTTTTT
Source organism: Modiolus philippinarum (assembly GCA_002080025.1). NCBI lineage: Eukaryota > Metazoa > Mollusca > Bivalvia > Mytilida > Modiolidae > Modiolus > Modiolus philippinarum. The sequence continues at coordinate 41,535 of MJUU01020130.1, forward strand.
ACAAATAGCTAAAACATTGTAATAGATATCAAAAATCTGTGATGGAGTAAAAATGCTCAGCATTGCAAGATCTATTGCTGCGCAATGTTAAAGAAAATTCGAAAACCTGTCTTACCCGTATTGAGTTATTGCCCTTTTTCCGGTAAATTTTCAAGAATTTTGTGATATTTGTCTGACACATTAAAAATGATAAGGAACGGAGATTGAGTTATAACAAAAATTTTGAGCATGTCAGTATCTATCTAAGCTGCAATTTTGAAGAAAATCTGATTGATGAATCATATCGGAGTTTCTTCCCTTTGTTCGTTGAATTTATATTTTTTTTTAATGTTTTGAGTTATATTTTCAAACCTATTTAAATAGCAAACTTGTTCAGCTTATCAAGAACTAAAATTTTGGCACATGTCCGGCGCATCTCATCCCAGGTGGCCGCCACCAGGTTACATAGCTTAACATAGAATCCTGTTGGTTAATGTTGTATATTGTTTATTCTTGAAAACCGTTTCATGCACCAAGTCGATATTTACTAGGCGTGGACACATTTTTGGTCATCAAGCAAATGTATGATTTTAGTACCGGTCATAAATCCAAGATTGCCGTCACTACATATCTTAACTTTACATTGGACTCGATTAAATATGTTGTCAATTGTTAATTCTTAAAACCCATTTTCATATATCAAGTTGATATTAACTAGGCATGGTAACATGATGGTCACCTACCAAATTTTGTATATTTATACCAATCAGAAATACAAAATGGTCACCACCATGGAAAAAGTTTAACGTACGACTCTATGTAAAAATCTTGTACATGGTTATTCTTGACATCCACTGCATATATCAAGTTGATATCAACTAGGAATGTTAACATGATGGTCATCTACCAAATTTTGTATATTTATACCGACCAAAAATCAAAATGGTCACCATGGAAAAAGTTTAAACGTAGGATTCTACGTAAAAATCTTGTACATTGTTATTCTTGAGAACCATTGGATACATAAAATTGAAATCAACTAGGCATTTTAATATGACGATAAATTACTAGATGAATTGTTTACGGCCAATAATAATCTATCCAAAGTATAGCTGTCACCGCAGAATTATCATTAATTTAACTCTGTGGGAAAAACTAATAAGATCAGTAACCACCAAGTGAGCGATACGGGCTCTTGTGATCCCCTGTTTGACAAATAAAGATATCCACGTCTCGCTTTAGTGCAACAATATTTATCAAATTCGTGAATACATTATTATAAACAATACATCAAACAATAACACATACGAATTGATGTTACATATGGTATCAGTTTCTATTAATCTCATTGGCTAATACGCTCACGTGATTTTAAGAATATTCAGTATATTTCAGCGTTGTTTCTAATTTTAGGCGTATTGACGCCATGCGCCTATTTTTAAGTATATTTTATTTTTAGTTTTATATCTGGTTGGACCTTCAGACCTAAGTTTTTCACTAAGAAAGGTCTTATGAAAAAATATCTAAAAAAATATTAGAAAACGCTTTACACATTAATAGTAGTTTCCGCCGGGGAAAGAAAAGGTGATATTAACATGTTTTTAACAGAGCAACCTGTAATGGAACTAAAATACGTGAAATATATTAAACTAAAATTTTGATAAATGAATGTTTTTAAATTAATTAAAATTTGGTTTAAATGAACTTGGATCTTGGTGGAAGCTGTATGCTGAGGGTACATAACTTACTTTGTCAGTTGGTAATGGGTCTGGAGCTGGCATGTCAGTTAACTGTTAGTAGTCTCTTGTGATTTCATGTTTATGTCCGTATATTTAGTTCTTTCAGTTTCATTTTCACAATTGACTCGGTCCTGTTGCCAACTGAATTTAACTGTTGTTACGATTGTTTTTGATTTATCACATTGGCTGTAGGGGGAAGGTTTGGGCCCAATAAAACTAGTTTAACCCCGCCGCAGCAGGTTTGCGCCTGTCCTAAGTCAGGAAATTTATTAAGCCTTTGTTTGTCTTGTCTTTTTTCTAGTTCGTTCACTTTATGTCTATAGGAGTCTAGGATGATGTTTATTTCGCTGAATTTGATTACTCTTTATTCAGGGGCCGACTCCGACCTGCCGTTGGGTGTGGGGTTTTCTCACCGTTCATTGAAGATCTTATGGTAGCTTTGAGTTGTTAGTACTCCCCTTCGGGTCGTGGTCTCTTTGACACATTCCCCGTTTCCCTTCTTTTTTTCTATTTAAAGTAAAAATAAAGAATAAATTAATTTTGCATAAACTGTGATGACAGCCCGGAAAAAGGAAAATCGGTCTGTAAATAGATAAGTAATCTAGATAAATTAATGTCGCGGTTTAGAAATAAATCTTATGTAATTATTAGGTAAAAAGTCCAAGATAAAAGACCTAAAATAATTGAATTTTACACAAATGCCCATTATTGGCTTAAGTTGACATGTGAGTATTGAATTATTTATCCCCTTTAGTGAGATTTCTTTGTAATTTGAAATATGTGTAATTTGACAGGTGTTTTAGGTTAATAAGTATTGATAATTAAAAAGACTAAATTTGATTTACTTTAATCAACCAATCGGGAAGCAGATCTGGTAGTATTTCGGCACCTTACAAGCACGTCACTTTAGGTTTCTTAACCGAATGCAAAGTTCGAAAAATCACTTGTTTGGTTCCCGAAATAAAATATCGACTGTATATTTTGTTATTACCAGGTGTGTATCTGTTTTTATTATTTTATTATTAAATTTTAAATAATAATATTTGAAATTTTGTATAAAGGAATTTAACTGTTTATATATATGAAAAGTTTGTATTCGTAAAGTTATAAAAGTTAATTCATAAAATAATAATAATTAATTATTTAATTATAATAAAATTAATTAATAATGTAATAAAGATAATTTACTAGTATAAAGATAAATAAAATATTCTAAGTAATGTTAATGAATAAAGATAAATTAATAATCGGATTTTAATTGATTTATATTTAATATTTTTCTGTACACTTTTATGTTTCTATCTATTGACTTGTTGTTTGTTTGCCGGAATAAAAGATTGACTGTATATTTTGTTATTTCCAGGGCCTAGCCTCGAAAGAACGTATAAGCTGTAGTTTGCCAGTGTATAGCTAGGTTCCCCAGAATACAAATATGTAACCAGATTCAGGAATTCGTATTTCCCCGCATTGTGGAGGGAAAGGGGAGACAAGAACATTGCAAAGCCGTCTCGACCCCTTTTCCTACACAACACAACAATTTTCTGCATAACAAACCGCTGAAATCAATGAAAAATTTATTATCAGTTGTCAAATGTTGTTTTTTTTACTGCACACTTCAAGTAAACATCCTAATAAAAAGGCTTACTTGTTTGTTTGTTTTTTGTTTTTTATTTGCAAATATAAGGGAAATGTCGGCATTTATTTATCCCATGAGCACTCATGTTACTAGTTCCCATTCTAGATGATGGAAGAACCACACCCGCCTTCAAATAAATTTTCTATTTCTAATTAAATTCCAATGTATTTACAAAATGTTCCTCCTCAAAAATGTAATGGGATACCATAAAACTACATAATTATGTAATATAAAAATGATGGACTTTTTACTCTGTCAATATGTTAAATATGTCAATATAAACCTAACATGTCCATATATAACATATTGACTTCGTAAAAGTCCATAATTGATAAATATTGGAATTTAGATACGATCTTATATTAATCCATATTCCAAATTACTATTTGCCGACATGCATATTAGATATGATTCATTATTACTAATAATGGAAATCTAAAAATGTATGAAACAATACAAAATTATTTAGAGCAGATTATATAAAGAGAACATCTAGAAAAAAGAAAATAACAAAGTATTTAAGGACAAGCTGGAAAATGGTAAAGATAAAATTATGATATGTGATTGGCGAATCAATTGGTATTGAACATGTTAAGAAATATTTCATATTTTGTTGACATTAAAGTGTGTCGGATCCGAACAATAAGACGTTAACGGTTACTCTAAATTGAAGCAAAAAGAAAGGAAATGGGGTAAATGTCAAGGAGACATCATCCCATCTCCAGGTTAAAACGACCTAAAACAAAGCTTCTATAACCTGATATGTTAAACAAAAGATATTTTTGTAAAAAGTGAACCGTGCTTTCTATTTTGCCACAAATGCAATTAGGCGAAGGAATTTGATTTTTAAGAAAAAAGGTGGTGGTTTAAATTACTACAATTCAATCGAGGTCGAGCATGAAGAACTTGTCCCGAGCGAGTACTACAATTAAGATATGAACGTTTTTTTTTTTACTTTTTAGGGTTTTTTATTAAAACATCCAAAGAAGAACTAGTTCTAGGATTAATCGGTTGTTCGTTCCAGTCTCTAATAGTAGTCGGAAGGAAATAGATAGAGTAAAAAAGAAAAGTTTCTAATGAACGTGCACTGGAAGTCATTCGAATTCCGTGTACTATACGTGTGAATATTATTTAACACGTCAGGAAGCATTTCATTTAAATAATTATGAGTGATACCAATAGGCCATGGGCTGAAATCACTTTCCGTGCACCCCCACCACTTCCCATCTAGACTGATTTTTTTTCATTCCTCCTATATCCCCTCTTCAAAATGAAATATGTTAACACGAACATAACCTGCACGCATAGACAGTATAGGGGCACTTTTATAGAACACCACGAAACATTCTTGTATTTTCGTTTTAACCTAAGTTTCATATTTTAAGCTCCATGTTTATTTAATGATAAGTAATATGTACTTAAATTTGGTACCAAATTAAAGCTAATTTAATATCCTTTCAATGAACTCAAGTTTGGGCACTTTCCGCCATTTTTATGATCTGTGGATACAAAAAATATACCCTTCCCCTTAACCTGCAAAGAAATAGCAAAAATGACAATTTTAGGCTGTCAATTCCTTTCAAATAAATAACCCTCGTCATTTGATCTAGTTTTTATGCCTTACTTATCAGTTGTGATACAGTGTTGTTTTTGTAATTGGAAAATAAAACCATTAAAGTCCATAAATTTTGATTTTCTGTATAAAATTTTTGAAAAATTGGAATTTTCGCAATTTCAGATTTTTTCACAATTTTGACTTTCTCACTTTATGGTCCTAAAAATCTGAATATATATTTAATAATTGCCGGTGTAATAATGGTTTATGATACGGTAGCAACAAATCGTGTGCACACATTTTAGTTTATGACGTATTGTAGGTTCAAAAATAAGCACCCCCCTAAAAATTAAGGTAAAACATAAAATATTCAGGCTCTAATTGATTAAAGAATAAAGTTTTATTGGAATTCTAGTTTGTTTTTCACTAAAGCTGACATGCAGAAGATCATTTAAGTAGATTTAAACTTTTTAAGAAGTCTCTTTTTAACTCTTCTGCTCGAAATTGTATGCAAATTGGGAATTTTCCGTTTTTCAGAATTTCTGCTGTTTTGAGATGCAAATACTTAATGAAACTGATATATAACTTCAAAATGTTGATAAGATATGCAAAAGAAAGGAAATGGGGTAAATGACAAGGAGACAACATCCCATATCCATGTTAAAACGACCCCGATAATAAAAAAATATCCTTTTATTATATCTAAGCCATAGGAAAATATGTTTTTAAACATTTTAGAAAGACTACAGTCGCATAAACTACAAACATATAACCCCTTACCACAAATATTCAACACAATTTATTTCATTTTATTCAGCTTAAAAGCTTAAACATTGTATAAAGGTCCAATAACATATCATTTCAAACACCAAAATACACAGATACAGCGATGGAAACGTGCAACATTCCAAAAATAGCGTTCATCGTGTGAATCGTGTGCGCTCATCGTGTATCGTGTATCGTGTAACGTGTAACGCATTTTATAGATAGGTTTACCATTTTTTTGCAAAACACCGTTGTTGTTTATTTTTTTTTT
>MJUU01020130.1:48708-115247 GCA_002080025.1 Modiolus philippinarum
TATGAAATAGAGAAAAAGTGCCCTATCTTTTATATTTATGGTTAAATTCTATCAAGTTATAGTATTGCGGACACCAGTATAATATGAAATAGAGAAAAAGTGCCCTTTCTTTAATATTTATGGTTAAATTCTATCAAGTTATAGTATTGCAGACACATGTATAATACGAAACAGTGAAAAAGTGCCCTATCTTTTATATTTATGGTTAAATTCTATCAAGTTATAGTATTGCAGACACTGCTATAATATAAAATAGAGAAAAAGTGCCCTATCTTTATATTTATGGTTAAATTCTATCAAGTTTTAGTATTGCGGACACCGGTATAATATGAAAAAGAGAAAACGTGCCTTTTCTTTTATATTTATGGTTAAATTATATTAAGGTTTAGTATTGCAGACACTGGTATAATATCAAAAAGAGGAAAGGTGCGCTTTCTTTTATATTTATGGTTAAATTCTATCAAGTTATAGTATTGCTGACTCCGGTATAATATGAAATAGAAAAAAAAAGTGCCCTTTCTTTTATATCTATAGTTAAATTATAGAAAGTTTCATAGAGAAAAATAGAGAAGAAGTGCCCTATCTTTTATAATTATGGTTTAATTCTATCAAGTTTTAGTATTGCAGACACCGGTATAATATCAAGTAGAGAAAAAGTGCCCCATCTTTTATATTTATGGTTAAATTCTATCAAGTTATAGTATTGCGGACACCGGTATACTATGAAATAGAGAAAAAGTGCCCTATCTTTTATATTTATGGTTAATTTCTATCAAGTTTTAGTATTGCGGACACCGGTATAATATGAAAAAGAGAAAAAGTGCCCTTTCTTTTATATTTATGGTTAAATTATATTAAGGTTTAGTATTGCAGACACTGGTATAATATAAAAAAGAGGAAAGGTGCGCTTTCTTTTATATTTATGGTTAAATTCTATCAAGTTATAGTATTGCTGACTCCGGTATAATATGAAATAGAAAGAAAAGTGCCCTTTCTTTTATATCTATAGTTAAATTATAGAAAGTTTAATAGAGAAAAATAGAGAAGAAGTGCCCTATCTTTTATATTTATGGTTAAATTCTATCAAGTTTTAGTATTGCAGACACCTTATAATATATAAAATTGAGAAAATGTGCCCTATCTTTTATATTTATGGTAAAATTATATTTAGTTTTAGTGTTGTAGACCCTGGTATAAACTAGAATTATAGAGAAAATGTGCCCTTTCTTGTATATTATGTTGAAATTATAAGAAAATTTTAGTATGTGTAAATCTAATTTAAAAGTAATTTTCTTAGTTTCATTACTACGGTATATATCCGGACTTTTTTATTTAACGAAAATTATTTTTTTTATTAAACATTGTTTATTTAATTTATTTATTTCTCTAACAAAATTACAACACTTTAAGCTTTTGTCGACCCTACTCTGGTATTGTTCCGGCAAAAGTGTAGACAGTTCCCGGGAGAAAGTTTGTAACACGCTATTTCATATGGAAAACTTTTCTTTTGTCAAAATTAACATTGGTTTTATCTTTGTGTATCGCATTGTAAATTACCATTTTATTTATGCTGTGAAATCTAGAATATCTCGACTTTTATTGCACGCAGATATTTTTCCTGTCGATTTCGTTTCATGAAAATATATAAGATTTTTTAACCGACACGGTGCACGTTACACGGCACACGGTACACGATACACGTTACACGATGCACGATTGAGAACTTTCTGTATCATTCATCGTGCGAACCGTGTGCGCTCAACGTGTGAACCGTGTGCGTTCATCGTGTGAATCGTGTGCGTGTGGTACGGAATGTTGACTGTACCCACTGTACTCCCATATATTACAAATAAGATAATGTGTGTGGTTTATGGGCAGTTATGCAACAATTCAACTTTGAATTTTGTAGAATTCCGAAATGCTGAAAAATCCCATTTTTCACAAAAATAGCCCAAAATATACAATTTTACCCATATTTTTGCGTTAAAATTACATATTGCGATATATAAAATGCATTTTTTAAAGAAAGTAAAACATTAGTATGTTTTGTTCATATAAATGTACAGACATACATATTCTGGGGATTTTTAAGCATCATTTTCTTGGGGTAGGGGTAAAATTTTCGGTATTTAGAGTCACATTGAACACTATTTGTTCTTCTAAACATCGTTTAAGATAACTTATATATATCAATTAGAACAATGAATTGGCATATCTGCATATAACATGTATAAGTCCTCTGGATTTGCCACATATAACTATTTAAAAGTGAATTTCTGACAAATCTGAAATGCTGAAAATTCCCATTTTTCATCAATTCTGTACAAAATATTGATTTAAAGCTGACAAGTGGGACTTAAAATGACAAATCGTGATAGAAATTATGTAACATTGTTACATGCAATGCAGATTTTGTGTGTTTCGGTTACTTTCATGCGAATTTGGTAAAAAATGACTATTATAGGGAACATTTGTTGGGGTAGGGGTAGGTTTTTCGGTATTTAGAGTCACATTAAAAACTCCTTGTTTTTCTAAAAGTGTTTAAGACAACTTATATATCGCTTAGAACAGTTAAATGGCATATTTGCAGATGAATCCTCTAGATTTGACTTATATTACGATTTAACAATGAACAATGAACACTGGAGAAATCTGAAATGTTGAAAAAATTAATTGGCATATCTGCAGATATATCATCCAGGTTTACCATATATAACGGATTAACAGTGAACTTTGGCCAAATCTGAAATGTTGAAAAATCCCAATTTCGGGCACAATGTTAAGTTTAAATCAACAAATGGCTGCATAATTACCAAATCGTGATGTAGGTTATGCAACATTGTCATATTCAACACAAATTATGAGTGTTTTAGTTAATTTGTTGCGAACATAGACAAAAAAGAATTGACAATATTAATGAAAATTGTTGGGGTAGGGAATAAGATTTTCGGTATTTTGAGTCACATCAAACACTTGTTGTTTTTCTTAACAATGTTTCCAGACAACTAATGTATCGCTTAGAACAACTAATTGGCATATCTGCAGATATATCCTCCAGATTTGGCATATATAACGATTTAACAGTAAAATTTTGGCAAATCTGAAATGTTGAAAACTCCCATTTTTCATCAATTCCAGGCAAAATATTGAGTTTAAGTCAGCATATGGCTGTTGAAATACGAAATCATGGTATAATTTATGAAACATTATCATATACAACACACATTTTGCATGTTCTGGTTATGTTTATGCAAACATACACAAACAATTGACACTTTTGCAGTAAATTTGTTGGGGTAGGGGTAAGTTTTATTGATGTATGATGTTTATATTACGTAAGAATGGCCATTATTTGTAATAGTTGTAAAGCAAATAAAATAAGGTTTCATTTGGTACCCACTTTAAATGATATTTGTTTACTAAAAAGTAATATTGGGCGAAAGAATGACAAAACTAAGTCAAAATCGGAAATATTCAAAGATCCATTTATTTGGTCTATTTGAAAATAAAACTTTGGTCTTTAAAATATGTTAACATTATGTTTTATATTCAAGAAAATAGATTGAAAAAACTAAAAACACTTTTCAGAATTGGGAATCGAGATACACCTCGGGTTCTTTAGACCATCAAACTTACGCAATTTCAATGAACATATCTAAATTTTCCTCAATATTTCATAAGGGTAGGGGTACATTTAATGGCGCTATGGTATTGGTCATAGAAATTGTAAAAAAATGGGTCTTTTGTAAAGCTCATACAATAAGCAATCATTTGATATGTAGAGTTAATAACTGGGAAGCATTTGGTCAACATTTTGAAGCAACTGAAAGAAAAACTTGATCGAAAAACGAAATTTTCCATAATTTCGGTAGGTGGGTCTAAAAATGGGCCCTGTTCCACTAGTTTGTGCAGCTTATGCTTAGGTAAACATGTTTTATTTTGTAGAGGGGATGTATGCGGACATAAAAAGATGGGTGGGGTTGGGAAGTGGGGGTGTACGGGTGTTATTCCAGCCCATGGACTACATGTGTCATTTTATAAATGTAAGACAGTCTGCGAGTCCGTCGTCTGTCAGTAATTTTTTCCCACCAAGTTTCGTCATATAATTTAGTAAAAGAAGTAAGCCGAGTTCCTTCGATAACTATCCTTGCAACCTCTATCTAAACACTTTCAATTTTGTTTATTAGCATAACAGTAGAATTTTTTTCTCCTATGACATCAGCAAATTCAATAACTTTTTTGACAGATGAAATGTAAAGCTGTTTAACGGCTCTTAAAAATTCAGAATTAATTTCGTTTATTGAATGCCTGATTTAAAATGTAAATCAAGTGTTAGCCCGACTTAGTACTTGATACCATGCACCCCTTGACCCATCTATTGTCACATTCTCTCCTTTCAAGATTGTGATCATGCATGGAGCTAGGAGTGTACCTGTATTGTGTTTTATTCGTATGTTTATTATACCATAGGGAAACAGGACAGATAAACTGGAGGTTTGGGTACCCATAAACCTGTGTAACCCTACCGCTGGCTATTGCTAGTGCCGGTGCCAAGTCCGGCTGTCCCGAGTTCCTATCGTTGTTTACGTTTGTCTTTTGTCTTATTTGTGTTTTTCCTCTGTAGTTCCCTAGCAGTGTGGCATGTAATTATGATTTTCAGTCATTGTAGATGTTTCCTGTTGACCCTTGTATTTCATTTATTATTATATAAATTTATCTTAATGATAGATTATTAACTGATAGATCTTTTAAAGCATATTCATAACTTGCTCTGCATGTAATTAGAACTAGAATCATGATCCAATAATAGGTTTGGTAAAAAAAAAACGAAAAGATCTTTCCATGAATGCCATCTATTGTGTTTTATAAGCATGTTTCTTTATCGCGAGAGAAAAGTATAATAAAGAATATACTATTTATACTCTCTATTTGTTTCAGTCATGGTGTACTTGTTTTTGAGAATATATGCCATATGGATACACTATTATACTTCCAACTTTGGCATTTTATTTTTTTGTGATTTCCAAATGATATAATATTCTGACCACCAGATTCTTGCAATTGACTGGAGGATTGTGGCGTGGTTGCATTTTTTATGTTGTGATTTTCTTCTGTTAGTGCTTTAGTCCGACAAAGGATGACATCATTTGTAGACACTTTACGAGTCAATTGAAATGTTTGTTGACGACCACATCCAAATGGGTAAACAGAAACATGGATGTAGCGTTGTTCGACATTTAGCAATGAAATCCGCTCAAACAATGCTAAGGGCTGTCTTGAACTTTACTTTGAGGTATGAAAAAACTCATTGTTAAAGGCTTCGTGGTGACTTCAAGATGAAGAACAACAATAAAAGCGTTGTTACATCGCTTTTAACCTTAACATTTTCTAGTGTGCATTTATTCAAAATCCTTTCATTGTAAAAAGATTATTTATGCAACATCATAGTGGCATTTACATGTATTTAAAGATGTTGCTTGTAATCAGTGGTCATTTACGTGTATGAGTCCCTTGTGTGGATAAAACATACTCTTCAAGTATTTTTAAGACAAACTGTTTTTTTTTTTTTTTTTTTTTGAATGTTTTAAATTGTAGAGCCACTTAATTCTATATAAGCCATAGATCTGTACTTTTTTGTTTTATGGCTTTTTTTTATTATATAAAATGTTAGCCATGTTTGATACTATTTATAGAAGCAGCATTTTTATGTGCAGGTGAACACATTTTTTAGCTTACCTGGATTTGCCAGGGTAAGCTTTTACCATAAGATGGAGTCCGGAATCCGTCCGTCCGTCCGTCGAATATTTTTCATTCAAAGAAATTCTCCCAAACCACTGGTTGGGCCAATTAACCCCGAAATATTAACTTTAATGAACAATTTACAAAAAATCAATAACGAGTCGTTATAGTGTGTATTCTTAAAATAGTGTAGTAAATGTTTCGTAGCATTCAAAATAGGAACCCAATTTGTCCACAATAGTCCTTGGATGGTCCCCTTTGTATCAGGCCGGTCCATACGTCATCCAAGATGGCCGCAAGTGGGGAACATAGTTTTAACATTGGAACCAATGGAGACCAAATTCAAAGATCCTCTTCTCAGAAACTACCCGGCCAATTATAACCAATCTTATTCACGAAGGTTCTTAGATGGTCACTGCCGAAGAAAAGTACCCGACAGGTCCGTACATCGTTCAATATAACCGCTAGCTGGGAATATAGTTTAAACATTGGGTTCCATTGAAAAGACATTCAGAAACTACCTGTCCAATTAAAGCCAGACTGCGGCACAATGGTTCTCAGATGGTCAATTCTAGAAAAATCATACATCGCCCAAGATGGCCGCCAACGGGGAACAGAGTTTTAACACTGGACCCTACGAAAAATACATTCAAAGATCTCACAAACTACCGGTCCAATTGTAACAAAACATAGACACATTTAGACGCATGTTCCCTTCCAAAAATGGTATCCGGCAGGTCCATACCTGATCCAACATGGCCGCCAGCAGGGAACATAGTTTTAACATTGGATCCTTTGGAAACAAGTAGTTAGAAAAGGGGGATTCTACACCACATACAGAAATCCTGCATAGAAATCCCCACCCCGAGGGCAAAATGCAAACTCACGGCATTCCTATTGACCATAAGGTAATTACAAGAATTATGTCTTTCGCACAGAATGGATTTGCAAATGGGGATGACTTCATCAGCGAAGACGCCTTCCAGGAGAAAGTGGAAGACCAGAATCAGGAAGCGCTCAAATGGAAGGATTTGCCTACTGGGGTGATTTATAAAATCTTGGAGGTCGTAGAAGTGGATGGAAAATTCGGCAAAAGCAAAATTCTCACCCTGAAGGATCGAGAAGGAGAGACCACTAGGGTATGGGCCTGCCCTACGCTTAACAAAGAGAAGGGCACCTTGCAAGGAGCTTTCGTTCAGAGCACTGGATTCAAGCTGAGCAAGAAATCCAATCAACAATATCTCTCCTACGATCTGGTGAGGAGGTAAAAAAAAATACCAGAGGGCTAGGGGTAAGAACGCAAAATGGCCCAATCCAAAACGAATTGGGAAATTTTTTTGGTCACTTGGCACTTTGATATGGAGGGTTCGGGAATGAGCGGGGAGCGAGGCGTAGCCGAGCGAGGCGCGAATAGAAGAACCCTCCCTACGGCGCATGCGCATTCAATTCTTCACTAATGGGGACAGAAGGTTGACGCAACTGATCCTTCTCATCGTAATAATTTTTCAGGCAGACTGTAGGATCTTCACCTGCCAGCTGAGACCTATAGGTTTTGGCTAATCGCACGGTATCTCGATGCTTCTTTTTCTTCTTGGCGACTCGGCGCGAGATCAAGGATAGGACCATACTTCCCATAGCATATAGGCAGGCGAGGGAGCCCAGATGAATGGATGCCACAGCACCCACACCGGTCAGAGCAGACCCATCGTGCCACTGGTCAGCAATAGACAACCCACGGAACACGCGTCTAGGGCAAAGGAGACGACCTCATCCACTCGGTTATAGATCTTCAAAGCATGCTCATTTCTGCGGATTTCTGAGATGAGCTCCTCTTCCAGGCATTCGATATGACTGGCATCCACTTCGTCCCTTTACCTAGGGGTCCTAAAGAAGTATGCCTTGCAGGGGGATACTCTTGAAGGAGCTATTGGGGCCGAGAATCAATCCACTACCATCGTAGAGCCGACTTCCACTCTTCATGTACAATCCATCACCGTCCGTATTGGGCAAAGTACCTGGGCTGAGATGCAGACCACGACCCTAGGGTTTCACGCAGCATACCTTTCCACCCTTCTTGAGATATAATCCAGATCCCACGGCTTTTTGGATGGCTGCACTACCCAAGCCGCTCAAGGCACCCACACCCAAAACAGGCAGTACGGTTTTGGCAAGCATAGGAAGCGCAGCAGAGGCGCGACCTGCAAGCATGGGGAGAAATCCACATTCCTTTACGTTATGCCTCACCTGCTTCGGGCTCATCTCCAAGACCATACCACCCTTACCGCTCTGCAAGAGCTTGGTGATGCTCTGGATCTGCCGTTGAGTGAGGAACATCTTTTGCCCACCAGTTAGGTTGGCATGCAGCAATCGGCCGCTCACGGGGCAACCCTTCTTTGCTGCACGCTGGATCTTTTTTGCCTGACCCTTCGTCAAGTTGAGACCGTACTCTTGATAATCCATTTATTTATACCTCACTCAGATGAAAGCGGATAGTGAGATGCTCTCCTCGCAGATCGATGGGGCGACCGTCTTGATCGGTCAGGTAGGTTTGCATCTGATTGATGGTCTTCAGGGTCACGGGTAAGTGCCGCTGGATCTCGTTGTTGATATCGTCGATGCCATAGGAGCCAGTGCTCAGGGCGATGGGAAACAGTTGGCACCTTCGTCTGGAGAGTAGCGGAAGGAATTATTTCCAGCATGGATATTGGGGATGGAGTAGTACGTCTCCAGATTCACGAGGGCCATCTCGTAAGATTTCTCTTCGCGCAATCGGAGGGGTGGGTTGAAGTGGGTCAAAATCTGGCTATCGTCCCCGGAGACGATGAATGAGAACCCATGCTTGGGTTCGGTATTGGTGGAGATTTTCCGCAAAAGTGAATCGTCCATTTATTTACAGGTGGTGACGTAGAAAGCGGATACCAGTCTCTGCTTCCAATCTTCCAGACCGTCGTAGTGCTTCTGAAGGTTTTTGGCTTTCACCAAGATGGCGAAGACTTCGGCGGGTCGGATGGCAAACCGTAGCTGAATATGAATTTTGTCCATTTATTTACTGCAGAGCTCAGCTTTAGAAGACGACGCTCATCTTCTGGCCATCAGATTCGAATTGGAGGATGCGATCGGAGATGACCAAAGCATAGGCTTGGGTATTGGCGGCGACGTTCTGATCGAATCTTACCTTGATATAGACGTCGATCGATGAGTTCTTGAGGCGCTCGCTCTGCTTGGGGACGTCGAATACGAAGAGGGGATGGAGATCCGTAAAGTCGGCGGGGGTGATACCCGGATTGCTAACCATTCGATCCATGTTGAAGAATTTCCAACGGAAATTGGCGGCCTCCTTATGGAGCCTGGGGACCTTCTGATTCGTGAAGAGAAGAAGGCACGATGACCCACGGCAGGATATCTCTAGGAATTCAAGGTGACCCAGATATCATTCACGCGGCAATGGTCGAAGATGGCGGGGTTGGCTTCTTGATCGTTACTCTTGTCGATCTGGAAGGCGACGATCACCCATCGGGGTCTTTCGGGGCTGCTTCGGGTGGATAAGCGCAAGTTGAATTCAAGGCTTTCGGGGACGCCGATCGAATCGCACTGCCTCATGCGGAAGCCAATATCTAGCTTCACCTTGCCTTGCTCTCCATGGTCTTATAGAGCCACAGCTTCTGCTCGTCGGAAGGCATCACGTGGGGAATGAACCATGAGAGATTGCTGAGGACGATCTTGCCGGGGTCGTTGATATTGGCAGCATCCCGGAAGATGGCGTCATTATCCGAGGCGCGGACGAGTATGATTTCATGCTTGAATCCGTAGACCAGCTTTTCGTAGTCCTGGGCAAAGCCGAAGATATGCTTCAAGGGGATGGTGAAGGAGAAGGTCCCCTTATTGGCGGGCTTGGCGATGACGTAGGCCTTCCGCGCGGCAAATCCTAGATTCTTGGCGGCGGCCTCTGCGGAGGTATCCTTCACCTATAGCTGGTTGAGGCCTTAGGACTTGGAGAAATCGTCTGGATACGTGAGTAGGCCCATCATGGTGGTGGTGACCCCCGGATCGTTCAAATGCTCGATCGTCTGCCAGGAAAGCTTGTAGCTGATGGATTTGAAGACGAACGTCATCGCATTATTGATGAGGGAGATGAGATTGGCATCGGCATAGCCCGACCCATCATTCTTCTGGAGCCTTCCTTCCAGCAAGAGATAGCTCTGGGAGGGATGAAGGAAAAGATCCTGCGACTCGATGCTGAGGCGGATCTCGGTGCCGGATCTATTCAACTGCGTCCCGGTGATGGGATGGTATTCGAAAAATTCGTACTCCTGGACGCTTTCGTCGAAAGTCAGTCCTTCGGTGATAGTAAGCATATCAGCCATCATATATTTATTTATAGCGCTGGACGAAGTCGTGGATGGTTGCGATGGCACCAGCCGAGATGAGATTATTGAGATGGGCCTGCTGCTGAGGGGTCCTCTTGGTCTTGGTGGTAGGTGGTGCTCTGGGCTTCTTGGGCTTCTTGCGGGTCACTCGATGAACGACGTGGTCTACGGCATCCGTCGCTCCTTTCTCCAATCCCTTGATGGCTGCATTGGAAGCGGCGCTCACGGCCTTGCTTCCCAACGTCTTCGCGGCAGAAGAGGTGAATACTCGTCCGGCCAGACTGGCGATGGTATCGAATAATCCTCGCCCACCGACTACATATCTCCGGCGATATACGTGATTCACTACTAAAGGAATCGTAAATTTATTTAGAGGAGCTTTCGATGCAGCGTCTCGTACCCCTCCCTGCTGATATGCTTGGATTTCCTCATGGCGTCGAGGATGGCCACGATTTTGTTGCGCACCCCATTATTCCCAGCCTTATAGGTGGCGGCGCAAAGATCGAGGCGATCCAGCAACTGCTCGAAGCATTTGGGAAGAAAGACGGTCCGGACCCCACTCCCATAGCAGATATATTTTGATCGTGTTTGGCCATTTTGATCTTATCAGGATCTTAACAAGCTTAACACAATTTTGTTAAGACTGTGTAAGATATTCAGTCGTGTTTCAAGATAATTGCTTTCAAGGACGATCAAGACCTGTTCAGTTTATCAAGATGAAACAAGATAACTGCGTTCAAGGACGATCAAGATATGTTAAGTTTGTCCAGATCAAACAAGATCAACTTAGGATCTTGTTTGAACTCAACAAAGTTAATTCGTCTTGATTGTTCCTGAACGAAAATAACAAAACAATTTTGTTTAATCTTGAATTATCTTAACACGTCTTGATCGTCCTTGAAATCAATTCTCTTGAAAACCAACTTAAAATCTAACACTGTCTTAACAAAATTGTGTTAAGCCTGATAAGATCATGATAAGATCAAAATGGCCAAACAAGAGAGGTACGAGACGATCTCCGTTTTGCTTTTGCTAGCCTTGAGGGTCTGGGAGACTGCAGAATTGCCTTGATACATGGCATTCGATGCTAGTAGGATATCACCATAGGCATTCAGGTCGTCGACTTCGAAATCTTCGGGATGCTTCATGACCATGAGCTCCCATAGGCCGGGCTACCCTATAGCGCTCGTCGTCGACGATGTAACGTCACCGTCGAAAGTGACGGGGAGACTCCCGATCATGATGGCGCCGTCTTCCACTCGCAATCCAAAGGTATGATCTGCTTTGGGAGTCATACTGAGCTGAAGATAATGGGTGGCTCGCGGACCGAGATTGGTAGTCAGGGCTTGCCCGATGGGTAGTGGGTCGTCATCGTCGTAATCGGCGGTGGCGGCAGGTGGAAGGGCAGGCATGGGGGTGGGTAGGGTGAGATCATCGATCTTTTAGTTGATCTGGGAAGCGGTCTCCTATTGCGTCTCGACGACGGGCTTGAATATTTTGGAAAGATCACGACTGAGTCCGATCTTATCCAGACGATGCTGCATATCGTTAGCCTGAATACTACGCTTGGTCTCCTGCAGGCCCCTAGCAAGCGCCTCACGCCGCTTAGGATCGGTGATCTTGATGAACGTCATTTTATTTATAGCATCGCGAACGCCCCAAGGCGATGGGAGGCGATGGATCCAACGCTATGGGGCGTTGGGAGGCGTTAGAACGAACGCTATGGGGCGTTAGAACAAACGCTATGGGGCGTTGGGAGGCGTTGGAACGAACGCTATGGGGCGTTGGAACGAACGCCCCTAAGCGATGGATCGATCGCCCCTTAGCGTCTGAATATTGCCTGCCAGCTTGGAGGAAGTTCATACGGAGACCTCGCATCCAAGAGGCACTCGAAGGAGCAGAAAAGCTCGCGGTCGATCCTCTTCACGCCTTTGAGGAGATCGTACTCCCCCACTATCCTTACTTTTACGCCCGACCAGAGAGTGGCAAATTTGGGCATGTATATAGCCTCCTCGTGGATACGATGCAAAGCCTTGCCGCGGGCGATCCAGACTCCGCACCGGCAGCATGCCTCGGAAAAAAGCTTCGAATGCCTCTCGCTCTTATCACTGCCCGATACGGAGGGATACGTGCACTGATGGCCGCGGACGGTCTTGATGGGGCACGGAGGTCTGGGCGGCGGCTCAGCTTTGCGGCGGGAGTGTGAATTATAGGTCCTTCCTTCGAAATCTTGATCGTCGAAGCTACGAGCGAACTTTTCAGCTCTGCATCTGCCGCAGGCATATCCTGGGATCCCATTGTTCGGGATCCCGCCAGAAATAAGCACTCTCTCCCACTGATTCTCATATTCGGGGGTTGGGGGTAGGTATGGGAGGGCATTCTCCTCATTCTAAGTCTCGCTGATTCTCCAGAAAAAATTCCCACAAATGATCCATTTTCTTTTATCTTATGCTCGATAGCATTCATCCAGATTGCATCGATATTTTCCAACCGTCTTGGGGCTCGTGAGATCGATGGTCATGAATCCGTGAGGCTTGGCCCAGCAGTGATCGCATAGGGCATCGAATTGGGCGGGGGTGAGATCGCCGCTATGATCCGGCGGATATGATGGCGATTCTTGACATCCTGCTCGAAGAGTAAGATGAAATCAGCATTCTCCCGGATCGATTGCCGCGGGAGCTTGAAGTAATTTTGGCAGAGATAGAAGCAATCCACGTCATTATGCCGACCGCGCACATAGTAATCTTCGCACTTGCTCTGCTTGCTCAGCATCAGATCATCGAAGACCATGAGATTTTTGCGAGCGGGATCGAGATCTCGAGGATTGGGCACGTCGCTCGCCTCCTCTAAGAAGAAACCTTCGATGCCGCTAGGCTTGGATGGCGGCCTTATCATCTGCGCGACATCGACCAAAGAGTGGGGATAGCGATCCTTGATGGAGAGAAGGTCGCGGATATTGTCTTTCGAAAATCCTTTCCCCAGCGCCTGCCGCAGCAGCTGATAGATGGGCTGGTGGAGCGATTTTCCGCAGACGTAGAGGCGATCGTAATCGAGCCATCCATCGCGCACAGTCGTCTTGCCGCAGTCCGATTTCCCGATGATAAGACCTTGGATGGATCGCTGCGAGAGGAGAAAATGGTTATGCCGACGACTCGTGGTGGGCTCATCGTAGGTAAGGTCTTCAACGTCCATTTATCTATATAAAATGGGAATGTATGGCTTGAAATGCAAGAAGAAGACGGAGAAAAATAATCGCGCCGTGATCACGAGCAATGACGAACGGCGGCGGCGAAAGGTGGGGACCTGCGCAGAGTGCGGCGCGCGAAAGTCGCAATTCATCAAGACAGAGGAGGGCGCTGGACTCATGAATAAGATGATCAATCGTCTGCCCGTCGAAATGCATCTGCCGGGGCATAATTTCACCGGGCCGGGGACGAGACTCGGTCAGCGACTCAATGCCGACGGCACGACGGAATCTTAGTCGAGACCCATCAATCGAGTGGATGAGGCCACTTATCGCCACGATCTTTGCTACGCCAAGCACGAAATTCGATCTGCGATAAGACGATGCTGGCCGCCCTCGATGCCATCCCCAATCCCACCGCGCGCGAGCGCCTCGAGCGTGGCATCGTCAGACCCATCATCGGCACCAAAGCACGATTTGGGCTGGGCGTGGGAAAAAAAAGTTCGATGGTCGGATGAGCTAACCGAAGAGCTGCACAAGCCAGTCCGGCGCAAATTTCAAAAGCGTCGTGTGATAATAGGCGGCGTGGATGAGATCTGGGCTGCCGATCGCGTAGATATGACGACTTCTCTCGCGATAATCGAGGCTTCAAATACCTTCTGAGCATCATCGACGTCTTTTCCAAATACGGCTGGTTGGTGCAACTCAAGGATAAGAAAGGCGCCACGGTGCGAGATGCCTTCCGGACCGTCTTCAAGGATCGCACGCCCGAGAAGCTATGGACCGATAAGGGCACGGAATTTTACAATCGCGACGTGAAGGATCTGCTCCGGAAGCACGACGTTGACCTTTACTCCGCAGAAAACGAAGAGAAATCGAGCGCCGTGGAGCGCTGGAATCGCACCACGAAGGAGAAGATGTTCAAATATTTTTCGGCCAATTCAACGTGCTCCTATCTTCTCGTCCTGGACGATCTCGTCCGTCAATATAATACCTCCAAGCATCGGTCCATCAAGATGACCCCCACCGCCGCCAACCAGAAAGAGCACGAGGCCAAAGTCTTCTGGAATCTCTTCGGAGACCTTCTGCCCATGCAGCCTCAGCGATTCAAAGTCGGCGATCAGGTCCGAATCACAAAGAAGAAGGGCATCTTCGAGAAGGGATATACTCCGCGCTGGACGGAGGAGATCTTTACCATCGCCCAGGCCCTAGCGACGCAGCCACCCACCTATCGTCTCAAAGACTACAAGGGTTAGGAAATCGAAGGATCCTTTTACGAGCCCGAGCTCCAGCGCACCGAACAGGATATCTTTCGCATCGAGAAAATTCTGAGCCGACGTATCCGGAATGGTGAGAAAGAAATCCGCGTCAAGTGGAGAGGATATCCTAAAACCTTCAATTCATGGGTCAAAGAGTCCGACTGGCAATGATTCCAGATGGCTTTCCGGTCTCGATCAAGGGAGATCAGAAAGTCTTGATTTACGCATGCTCCAGCTCGTCGAAGAGCCTCAATGCGTCTAGATCTGCCTGCAGGCGCTCGTAGACGGATTTGGTGATGGGCTCATTATCCGTCTGGGGGAGTCGGAGATTAAGCACGCGATGTCTAGATTCGTAGTCATCAAACCACCATTGGTCGAGACGCACTCTGACTTATCGACTTTGCCGTCTTCTACGGTCTTCAGCTTTTTGGTAAGGTCTTTGAGGGATGCGTCGTACTCCCTTTGCATCCGCTTGATGGTCATCTGCATCTGCTTCATTCATTTCTGAATCTAGCTCGTCCGTGTCTTTCATACTTTCTTTCAGCTGCTGAGCGACCCATTTCTTCCTCACGGCGTCCGAGCTCTTCCGCGGCAATCCAAGACTGGTGATGCGATGATCGTTCATATTGAGATCCTGAAGCATCCGCCAGACGGGCGTGCGCTTCCTCGAGTGAGATCCAAACTTTTCCATTTATCTATAGTCCGAATATCACGTCCTCGAGCGTCCGACCTTCCGATAGGAGCTTCAGGACGTGCAGGCAAAAGTGTCCGCAGACAACGCCGCCGCACCGCTGGATTTCATCGGTATTATATCGAATCTCCGGCCGCAGATAGTCGATCATCTCGTCGTGCGGAGGCAGGCCGTAAGGATCGAAGTAGACTTTTTGTCCTTCGTGCTTATGCTAGCACGTCCAGTGCGTACCGGGGCCATCGCTATCGTCGTGATTCAGGATGCCACTTTCGATTGGGCGTGGGGTGGATGGTAGGGTATTACGCATGAATACCCCTCTAAAGTGGGGGATATGCAGAGCCTTGGAAGCTTCCTCCAAATCTAGATTCGAGAGAGGCTGGTGGGGGAGGAGGATGCCGTGCACTTGTATGCTGCTCATTTATCTAAGTGCGAGGCGCCGTGAGTGATTCGATAATGTACGTGGGCAAGGGTGCTGATGCCGTCCGGGAGGATGTGGCGCTTATCGTCTTTGGCATAGAGAGCGATCTTGTTGATCTCTTCGGCGTAGATCTGATGGAGATGGCTGCGGAGGATGCTCATCGGGCGATGGATCTCCTGCTGAGTGACGATGCATCCCTTGTAGTTCTCGAAGGCGATGCTGCGCTCGACGACGCTCTTCGTGACTCCCTTCGCCTTCTTCGTGGCCTGGCCGTCATCCATCTTGAAGGCGTATAGCTTCGCCCGGAGCCCCACAAAATCCGTCATGATCTTGCCGCCGCATTCGTCTTTGAACATCCCGAGGACTTTCTTATTTTTGCCGGTGGGGATGGCGGAAGGATGCTCGATGGGACAATTTGACGTGTCGAATTTTGCCTCGACGTGCGGAGCGATATCCTTGTAGAAATCGTCAGTCTGGATCTCATAGGCCAAGCTGTCCGTGTTGGTGAAAAGCAGCCGAGCCTTATCGCCGTACATTTTTCTCACGAATCCATAGTGGAAATCGTACATGAGGAGCTTCGAAATATCCAAGATGCAGGTTCCTAGATAGGTCGGCTTATTAAATTTCAGCTTCGTCTTTTTCATGTGGACGGCTGCCAGATTCTCGGTGAAGACGACGCGACGATCGAAATTGGGCTTGGCCACGAGCTTAGGGCCTGCTTCTAGGTGGTGACGAGCCTGACGTCGACGTGATTCCGAATATTTTCCATCGTTTTGCCGAAGACCGAATTATTCATGAGCTTGAAAAATTCCTTCTCGGAGTCGGTCTTGGCCTTGGCGCGAAGAGCAGTATTCATCTCGATATATGATCTGAGCCATGGTGATTGTCTGAATCTGACGATCCGACAGACTTTAGTAAGCTTCATGCCCATCTCCAAATACGTCTTGAGATTTCGATAGTGGAGTGTATATTTTTCACGCTTGCGAAGATGAGGCACGAGCTTCCGGACTTTGTCGATCTCCACATTCTGGGGGGCGAGAGGATAGTCGTTGTGGGCGTCGTGAAGATCCGGCGGATATTCGAGATCATTCTATCATAGCGCCATATTCGTGATCGTCGGGATATCTGAGAATCTTGTCGATCTCCTCCGGCTCCGTCCACTCAAAGTCCCCCGTGGGAAGGGGCTGCGACATCGGCTACCCGCAAAGATTATTGGCATCGAGATAGGTGAGATATTTTGTGGGCTGGGAAGCGTCGTACGTGCTCATGTAGGGATTATTGGCCCGAGCGTTGCGATGAGAGATCATGGCCACCCCTCCCCTGGTCACCTGCTCAAACATCAGCAGCATATCAGGATCGGAAAGAAGCTCCAATCTCTGCCCAGTCGTCGTGAGGGCGGTGTCGTAGGAAAGGCCGGGGATGTGTAATAATTAGCAGGATCGAGCCCATAGTGAGTCTGGCAGATATTCCTGAAATTCTCGAAGATGTCAGTCAGCAGCAAGACGTCGGTCTTGAGATAGAGATCGTGATAATCACGTATGGTCTTGCACTCGAAGGCCTCCCAGACCTTCTGAGCGTGCGCGGAATCTTCATCACTTATATGCTATCCTGAGAGCGTGCTGTAGAAGGCTTCTGTGGGCGGGAGATAAGTCTCTTCCAGCCTGGTCGGCCCATCCATATAATCGTAGGGAAAACCCCCCTTCCGAATAATCAGCTCGTGACGATCACCAGATCTTGCTCTCACAGTCTTGAATTGGTCGGGGGGAGAGATTCTTGGCTAAATTATCCAACGACCTGAGCATAAATTTGCACGAATCGATGAATCTCATCTCCAGATTATCCACCTGCTTGGAGAAGCTGATATATTTCTCATCAGTATTGGGGATGCAGGCGATCTTACCCTTAGAGAATCCAAGCTCCTTGACGAAGATGTGAGCATCATATCCGCTCAAATTGTGGAAGAAGATGGGGACGTGCTTCAGGAGCTGGAAATCCAGATTGCACTGTTTGTGCGCTGCGCCGCGATATTTCCCTGTCAGATGGTCGTGATCTCAAACCTTATCCCCTCCCAACTCATGCTCGCAGATGTGGCAGTGCGTGCTTTCTGCGAAGCTTTCCTTATCCTCGTCAGTCATCTCCATCGGCTTTATCTCCTTGTAGATCTTACCTTTCGCCCGCACTTCCTCCTCCATGCACTGCACGAATTTCTTAGCCACATCCTCCCCGCAGTAGACGACAGGCTCTTTGTAGTCGCCGTGAGCTTATTTTATGTGATACCAGAATCCTGAGGGGCGCTGAATTTGATAGGCCTTCGTGTATGAGTGAGACGGATCCGGCGTGCAGATGTCGAGCTTCTCCGTGAAGCACTCGAAATCCGCGTTGATCGCGAAGGGGGCTCTCATCTTCTTCTTCTGATTGTGGAAGGCTATGGCGGACCCTCTTCCGGCATCTAGATCCTGATCGCATCCTTCTTGCTGCATTATTCCATGTGATCGTCCAAAATATCCTGCCTGGAAAAATGGCTGAGGCAGTTTCGGCAGAAGAAGACTGCCTCTTTGTGGCCAGTCACTCGGGAGCCTAGGAGTCGTGAAAGGCTCTTGATCCAGCAGAAATGCTGCTTGCCTTCGCGGGCAAGAAAGAGGAGATCTAAGTGAGTGGGGCCCGTATTCTTGGATATCCTGAGGGGGTAGATCTGAAGATCCTCTTCCCCATCTTCGCCCTTCTTTACGCCGTCGAAGCCGAAGACGTTGACGTTGATGGTAGGATTCTGCCTCTCGAATTTATCGATCGCCCTGAGCGAGACTGGGAAATCGATGCCTTCAAATTTAAGCTCATCCTCCCGATTCACGTATTGAGCTACGCGGCAGGCATGATTACCATCTACTTCCTCATGATTTAGGGCCGCCAGCACTGCCCACTGAAAGCAGCGATCATCCTCATTTTTCAAATTGACGATCGCCTTCTTTTTGGCGAGTGCTGATGGAGTCGGTATGAAGGAAGCCCCCTTGAGCGGCTTGAATTGATTGAGGTGGATTTGTAGCTTCTCGACGCTGTTGAAAGTCCATCCACTGCCTTCACGCATGTATTGGCCATACTTTCCTTGATCTTCTCCATCATGGAGGCGATCTCCGATTCGAGGTCGTCAGATTCTACGATCATTGTCGTGCGTGATCTGAAGGGAGGGCTGACGTTAATATTTTCCCCAGTCACGAGACTGGTCTTCACCAGCTTTGCAAAAGCCACTAAATGCACCTTCAATCCCTTCTTTTGGGTAAGCGCATTGGAGATGTTTGTGGTGATGACGCCCTGACTTACCTTAAGAAAAGTGGTCATGTCGTGCGGCTTCAAAGGTTTGATGACGACCGTGCCAAATACGCCATTCAGAGCTTCCCGCTTATCGGTGACCTTGATTTCCTCCTCGGCTGGTGCATTTTGTATGTTCTCTTCCACCAGATGGATAAGATCGTCTCTCTTGAGCTGGGAGTATTTGGTGAGGCCGCGATTCTTTGCCAGCGCTTTGAGCTGCTTTTTGGTGAAGACTTCCTGGCGGGCAAATTTATAGGTGGTTTTGTCCTCGATAAGCCTCACCAAGGCCTCCTTGTTTTTCCTGCTAAATCCCCTCAGACCCTCATCCTTAGCTATTTGACGGAGAGTCTTCATGCTTTCTTTCACCACCATTTTTCCCTCGACTGGGATGATCTCCTCCTACTCCTGCTGATCCGATTGACTCCTATGCCTCCAGCACATACCATCTATCCCAAGCTTGCTCTTGCAGAATTGCCCCTTCTACCTCTTGAGTGGGAAGCTGCATGTACGTCTCACCGGTTCTTCTACCTGATTTTCTAATTGCGGCTTCATTGGCTGCGCCCCACAATTTTGACACATCTCAGGATGTCCATACACCTGCGTCAGATTGGGATTATCACAGCACTGCTGCTGCCTTTTGAGGGCTGGGATGCTTTCCCTAAAATCTTCCTCCAATCTTCCTCATTTTCCAGAAAGAAATCCTGATAGCGTTCCATCTTCTCACTATTGGATTCCATCCTTTTATTTATTTCAATATGTGGCATCCTTCCCTTTAAGATGTCCTTATCTCCACTTTCCTGTGGAGACTGACTCATCTGACTTATGCTCTGTGCGTAAGACATAATTCTTGTATTTACCTTATGATCAATAGGAATGCCGTCCGTTTGCATTTTGCCATCGGGGTGGGGATTTCTATGCAGGATTTCTGCATGTGGTGTAGAATCCCCGTTTTCTAACTACTGAAACACATTTTGAAGATCTTCTAAGAACACACTTGTCCAATTAGAACCAAGCTTAGCAACAATGCTCCTGAGATGGTTCTTACCGTGTTCTTACGGAAATTATTTTATTACTGAAATTTGTACTATTCATTCAAAGATATTCTTTGAATACATAAAAACACTTTTCGGGGATTGGCTTTTAAATATAAAAATAAGTAATAATAAAAATGAATATGTTTAAAAAGGAGATAATAAAGTAAGAGAGGTAATAAACTTAAAGTAAACATCTTATTTTATTTCAGCAATACGTATAAAATAGGTTATGAGGGGAACTCCTGCCCATTTTATTCAAAGGTGGACTCGGAATGTCTTATTTTTAGCAATATGTACATTGTATTACATTATAAGGGAACCCATTTCAAATTTTCTTTTGAATGGTAGTCTGATATTGGTTGTGATGGATGTGAAGCTTTCAAACATGAAAACTGAAATTTTTGAGAAAAAAATGTATTCTGCTAAATTTAATGTTTTTTCTTCAGAAATATATATATACATTAGTTAATAAGAAGAATCCCTGCCCAAAGTAATTTTTGAATGGGTTTTTTAATGTGATTTCAGCAATATTTATTACGCAGATTACATGTATCTAGGGAACCCTGCCCAAATTCTTTAAGAAAGATGCCCTGAAATCGGTCCAAATGGATAACACAATCAGACATGTCTTCTCAGAAACAACTTGTCCAATAAGAATACAACATGAAGATGAAGAACAACAATAAAAGAGTTGTTCCATTGCTTATTTACCATGTATTTGTAGAGACTTTGTCTCATTTGCATTTACTCCATATCCCTTCATTGATAATAGTACTTTGATGATATCTTCCAATAAAGGTATCAGGTAGGTCCAGACCTCATCAAATATGCCTGCCACCAGTAACATAGTAAACATTTGACCCTTTAGAAAACTCATTCAAAGATCTCGAAAACTAGTAGTCCAGTTAGAACTAAACTTAGTCACAAATTAAGTCACAAGGGCCCTTAGTTGGTCCCTACGAAAGAGGTATCCTGCAGATCTGTACCTCATTTAAGATGGTCACCAGTGGGAACAAAGTTTACATTGGATTCCATTAGAAGAACTATGTCTCTAAAACCTCTAATCCAATTCAAACTAAACTTGATCACAAAAGTCCTTGGGTGGCCCCGTTCAAAATTTCCGTTTCGCATGTCTGCATCCATTTCAAGGTGGCAGAAATCATAGTTAAACAGTGAGACCCTATGTGAAATGCCATTCATCCCTCTATTTAAGGGATGGTCAAGTCGAGCGATACAGGCTTTTGAGAGCATCTTGTTTTCTGGTTATGATCAAAGACCCTGTGTGGAATGAGTCTTTGAGCGAATAGAAGCTGACAGATTCTATTACGGGTATCGAATCAGGACGTTATGTTTTCTCGCGCAAACCCTTAGATATAGGCAATAATGTCGACACCCAAGTCCAATCATTCGAAATAATATACCCTTAAATGTTTTCTTCCCTTTGACGGAATTTAAAATCATACTTTTCATTATTAATGGGGATGATGTGGCCTGTTACTTTTTCTGGATATAGTAATAGTTTCAGTTTTATTTGCATTTAAAAATAACAAGTCACTTTCGAGTCCATGATTGAATCTTTTTCAGATCATCATTTGAAATCTCACCTTAACTAATTGGATCATAAACTAATAAGTATAATTTCGTATATCGTCTGCAAAGAGCATAATATTAAATTGTATGTCAAATATATAGATATAAATGTAAAGAGGAACGAAGGTCCCAAGATAGAACCTGGAGAAATAATAATTTTAGAACCCATTTCAGGAGTTTTCCTTATATATCTACAGCTCTCAATTTGTATAACAAACCCAATGAAATGCTTTATTTATGCAACATAATATAACCCCAATACACAGACAGTATCTCTTAAATTTTCAAAGTGGTTCATCCACGGACGCAAAAAAACAAATTTTCCTTTAAAATCAAACTTGGCAATCTCAGTCAGAGTTTTCCTCAGATGCCTTAAAAATAAACATAAATGGGCATATTCAAGATATTCTAAGTCAGTTGGACTAATTATAGACAAAATTTGTCAAATAAGTTATTTGAGTGTTGATTGTTCATACAAGTCGACTGGTCCTTACCATATCAAAAATGCTAGTGGGAAACAAACTTATACGTTAGAACATATGGGGAAAAAGTCGGAGATCTCTGAAAGTATATCACAATTGAGAACTTATCATAGTCAGTATGGTCCTTAGATGGTCACCGTCAAAAGACTACCGGCAAGTACGCACATCTCAGAACAGCCGTTTTGTTATCCACTCGCCCAACGAAGTTCGGGAGGGGATATAGCGTTTTACCCGTTCGTCCGTTCGTCCGTCCGTCCGTCCGTTCAAACTTAAGACCATATATCTTTTGAATAACAAGTCGTAGATGGACAATGTTTTGTCCATGGATGTATCTTGAAGAGTACTTGAGGTTGATATATAAAATAGGTGGATTTGACCTACATTTCGTGCATGAGTGATTCAGGTTAAAGTTTTTGTAAGAGTCCTTATCTGGGATACTACAACTTGTAGAGGAATAATATTTTGTATGTCGATGCGTCTTGTAAAGTTACGAAGCTCCAGATAAAAATTAAGTCACTTTGACCTATATTTCAAGCATGAGTGACTTAAGTTAAAGTTTTTGTAAGAGTCCAGATCTTGGATACTACAACTTGTAGAAGAATAATATTTTGTATGTAGATGCGTCTATTAAAGTTACGAAGCTCCAGATAAAAATTAAGGCACTTTGACCTACATTTCATGCACGAGTGACTTAGGATAAGTTTTTGTAAGAGTCCAGATCTGGGATACTACAACTCATAGAGGAATACTATTTTGTATGTAGAGATGTCTTGTAAAGTTAGGAAGCTGCAGATGAAAATTGAGTCACCTTGACCTAAATTTCATGCATGGGTAACTTAGGTTAAAGTTTGTGTTACAGCTTGGATTTTAGATACTACAACTCGTAGAACAAGAATATTTTGTATGTAGATGCATTTTGTAAAGTTACAAAGCTCCAGATTAAATTTAGGTCAGTTTAACCTACATTTAGTGCATGACTGACTTACTTAGGATAAAGTTTGTGTTACAGTTTGTGTTGCAGTCTAGATTTTATATCCTACAACTTGCATGACTGGCTCAGATTTAAGTAATAAGCCAGATCTTGAATGGTACAACTTCCTTGAGTGCTTATAATACTAGACAAATATTCAATAAACGGGCGAGGGGATTAGCTGTCGTTTCCGACTGCCCCTTCTCTTCTTAAATATAGATGTTAACTGAATTGTCAATGTCAAGCATGGTCCAGGGGATCAATACAAGGGTCTTGTATATATTTATTAGTCAAATAATCTTATTGTCTCTTTTCATTTTGATCAATCCGCCGCAGACAAGAAATTTTCCAATAAACTGGCACCGGCAACCGGCAATTCGCGGTATACTATATAGCTATTTTTTTAAGCACCGCGAAAAAATAATTCATAGCTATAAGTAACATATTGAAATCTGACTTTCGGACAGATAATGGAACTAAATGTTGATAAATAAACTAAGAAAGAAAAAAATGTGATAAGCTGGTGGAGTAAACAAGTTGTCCTGTGATTAGTTGTTTGGTTTGTAAAAATTGTTTATTTGTTTGACATGCTACATGTATGAGTGTATGTATCATATAATACATAAGAAGTGAAGGTATTAACTATCTTCAAAAATTTGGTTAGTATTTAAGGTGAAAGGATAAAATTTTCTTATTACAACCTATTCAATAAATCTGTCCCCACCACCAATTTGTGATGTGTATATCTTTTATCAGCTTCTGTGTTAAACACAATGTCATCAAATATGGAAGATAACAGACAAATATTGTGTGCATTCAGATACAATTTAGGATTTTGTCATCTTTTTACAAAGGAAATGCAAATTATTGATTTACATCGGAAAACGAATACTGAATCAAAAATGATGAGGACAGAATTCTAAAATCAAAAATCCAAAATCACGGCAATTCATATCCAACACGAATTAAATGCTCTCCTTTCAAATTTTTTGAAATTATTTATACATATTCAAAACAAAATGTAGAAATGCACTAAAAAGTGTGTGTAATAAATACGAAATTTGTAAATGTTTGACCTTTATAAAACCTAGAAGTTCATGCAACCAAGAAGATTTGAGATCGAAAAACACTTTTGTTGTGGCGAGGTGACATATGAGCATGTCGATTCAACTATCTGAAGTCTGTAAAATGTATTAAGCCAAAAATATTTAAGTAATTCTACTTCCTAAAACATCGAGAGCAAAAAGCAGGAAAGGGAAATTTCAGAAAAAAAAACGGCAATTTATATCCAAGACGAATTGAGACAGCCTGACAAAGACAAATCAAAGAGACAAAAAAAAAGAACAAGACCACAACAAAACTAAGGCACTAGCAATGAGATCCCCGACAAAAACTTTGGGTATCATCAGGTGGTCTGGAAGGGTAAGCATAATCTGCTCCACGCGTGACGAACGTGACACTGCAAGTGAAAAGTCCGGGTTTTTTTTTACAGTCGGGGTTTGTCGGACCGGTAATTAACCCTTGACCTAGCCAGAGATATCTATTCTCATCTGTGCAGTAGAAACATAGTAACGGTCTATCAAATCATGGTGACGACCGTAAAACGTATGTAGTGATAATTGCAACAGTGATCATAACATTGATACATTTGTATATCCCAAATCCCAGTTAGGTCAGGTCAAAGGTCAAGGTCACAGAAGAACTTGATAGTTACAATAGATACATGAAACAATGGCTCTAAAAATGCTTAACGTTCGAGGAGGTCGGGAGAAAGGAAACGGGCTGATCCCACATTACATGCACAATATGTAGAAAAAGAAAGAGCGATATACATGTAAATACAAAAAGGACAGGAAGTTATAAAACCCATCAGCGAAGAGTCAAGTAGAGAAGAAAGATCACAAAAAACATCGAGAAAAGTAACAAAATGACAGAACGAAATTCAAAACAGAAAAGGAAATTAACAGAATGTTTGCAGAAAATACTCCGCCGGGATCTCTTTTGGAAAATTCCTTTACCACAAATTCAAGAGTGAGGACGTAAAGGGGTCATCTCATTAGTATGACACTCATTAATCCGACACTCATTAGTCCGACACTTATTAGTACGACACTCATTTGTCCGCCACTTATTAGTCCGACACTCATTAGTCCGACACTTGTCACTTCAATTCAACACCACCATTTTCTTCTCTCGTCTTAACAAAAGTGCCAGAATGGTTTCCACAAGTCGCTCGTTGGATCAGTAGTTCTGTTGGTGATTTAAAGGATCGAAAAGAACGCTTGCTATTTTTTTCCTTTGACTCTCTGTCTGTTCAAGAATTATGTCACTTAAACATATTTGTATTTCAGCCACATATACTTTGGACGGATGTTAGTGTTAATGAAATGGGATATTACATTACAAAACGTGTAGCTTTATATGTACTTTTAGATGTAGTTTTTTATGCGGTATTTTTTTTACTACAGAGATCACAAATTAAAAAGCAAACACAAAGCCTTCTCTACATATATAAATTGTACCAGTCAATAAAAGATGTAAGAGTTTCATTACATTAAGGAAACCATTTAGAAATGAATGAAGGTTCAAATGGCAAAGAATAGAAATAAAAAAGATCAATAAAAGACACCGTAAAAATTTACTAGGGTATTAAATTCTAAAACCAGAGGCTCTTAGGAGCCTGTATCGCTCACCTGGCTTTCATATGCCACAATCATGGTAACATTGTAAGTTATACAGTTGATCTTCAGTCTAAAACTTAAGTTCCTCGAACACCACCAATATCTTGAACAGTATTTAAAGTCTGATCATGTTTTACTACATTTCTACGTTGGGCTTTTTTGACAAAAAACGTTCTTGCTAAGGACCACCTTTGACACCAGTTTTGAAATCGAGACGTCATTTTGTAAATGGCGGCCATCCAACATTTTTCAGCATCAGTTTTGAAGTCGCAACATCAATATCTATTTGGACAAAAATTCATTGAAATAGGACAATGTTGAAATTTCTAGCCTGTTTTGGTGGCCATTTTGAAAATGGCAGTCAACAAATAACTTTAACATTAGTTTTAAAGTTGCGACATCAATACCTATTTAGAAACCAAATTTCATTGAAATCAGACAATATTGAATTTTCCCGACTTTTTTAGCGGCCTTTATGAAAATGGCGGTCAACGAACAATTCTTAACATCAGTTTTGAAGTCGCAACATCAATACCTATTTGGAAACCAAATTTTATTGAAATCGGACAATGTTGAATTTTCTCGCCTTTTTTGGCGGCCATTTTGAAATGGCGGTCCACGAACAATTTTTAACATCAGTTTTGAGGATGCAACATCAAAACCTATTTGGAAACCAAATTTCATTAAAATCGGACAATGTTGAATTTTCCGCCTTTTGTGGCGGCCATTTTAAAATGGCGGTCAACGAACAATTTTCAACACAGGCTTTGAAGTCGCAACATCAAAACCTATTTGGAAACCAAATTTCATTAAAATCGGACAATGTTGAATTTTCCCGCCTTTTGTGGCGGCCATTTTAAAATGGCGGTCAACGAACAATTTTCAACACAGGCTTTGAAATCGCAATATCAATATCTATTTGGAAACCAAATTTCATTGAAATCGGACAATGTTGAATTTTCCCGCCTTCTTTGGCGGCGATTGCCATGCAGGTCAGCTGTAAAGTTATACAGGCATTAAAGCTTAGATGCAACTTCAATATTAACTGACACGGATGTTTGCATTGTGGGCATATAATCATAACTAAATGAACAATATACAGTTATATACAATTATTATTAAATTTTGAAATAAGTATAGTTTATGAAAGTATTTTTGCAAAAAAATGTAAAAATTTGTACAAAAACACTTTTTTGCTCTTGATTATGTAACAGATAATTATTTCTAATAAAGTGATAGCAGGGAATTTCTCTAAAATTTAAAACAGAAAAGTAAACCAAAGAAGATTTGAAAGCAGAATTTAAAGGGAAATAACCCATAACCATATGGCCTTATTTTTTTTTTGTGTGAAAAATGTCAATAATATAATTTTCTTCAAAATTTCAGAGTATGTAGATCTTGATATGCTGAACATTTTTCAAATTTACACTTCACCTCTACCTGTTACAGTTTTTGAAATAAAAAATGCATAAATTTTGAAATTTTTACGGAAAAGGGGCTATAACTCTAAGACGGTTTTTCCGATTTTCTTCAAAATTGCAGGGCAGATAGATCTCGTCATTCTGAACAATTCTACTTCATGTCAGATTTTTGATATCTGCAACGGTTTTGAAGCTATTTGCCAGAAACAGCAATTTACCCCTTTGTTCTATTTTTAGTAACAGCGGCCATGTTGTTTGGTCTACGGACATAAAAATTACAAGCTTGAAAGTGCATACCCTGGTGATGATTCAGGCCAAGTTTGGTAAGTATTGGCCTAGTAGTTTCAGAGGAGAAGATTTTTGAATAAAAGTTAACGGACGGACGACGGACGCCGGACGACGGATGACGGACGCCGGACGACGGACGACGGACGCCGGACGACGGACGACGGACGCTGAGTGATGGCAAAAGCTCACATGGCCTTTGGCCAGGTGAGCTAAAAAACTTGGAAACAAGCTGGAAAAGCAGACAAATTTTCAGAATGGATTACAATGCGTCCATACGGAAAATCACAGAATTGTCTTAAATGATCGGTATTGAGGAAATCTATGAATGCAAGATGAGAATAAAAATACCGTGTACTGTATTAAGTCGAAAGAGGTTTGTCCACTTTCTTGTGAATTTATTTCCTTCAGCATACCAATTTTGCAAATGCATCATATCTTCTCCAAAACCGTTTAAAAAGGTTATTTGTTAAAAATGATTTCTTAACAAAATCAAATCAACATTCAAATGCATTTTCATACTTTTAAGATAAAAGATTCAGCCAATGAACTTGCCACTTTCAGTGTCTATTTTGACAGATTTTGACAATTGTTGTAGGTTTTTGTTAAAGTTCGTTGTAAAGACTTCCAGAACCAAACTAAAATTACTTTCATGTGGGAGGTCAAATGTTTATACAATTGGGTTTGGTTCTCGATGTCCTTTGAGTAGTACCATCTTCCAAAAACACGGTAAGTAGCTTAAATGAACACAAAAGGCTTTTGACATCCATGCATGTTAGACTGCTAATATGTCGGACAACAAAAGAATGTGATAAATATTATCTTTTCCAAGGAAGTATACACGTACCAGAGACCACATTGCACGATTTTCCATAATATTTTAGCATATTATGAAAAGACTTTGGAAGACCACAAACACAAAGGTATTAAAAAGCGAATAGAGTACAAATAACCAACATGATCTTAATGGAAATCTAACTATCAGATAGAATATTATATTTTAACTGGAGGAGCTAAATGGGTCGAATAAATGACTTGCGGCACTATTTATTGTGGTGTCCAAGTTATCATTATCCATCGATATATCTGTGACAGGGGATGGGATAAAGGTTGATGATATTTTTTGGGGGAAAATTATTTAATTTTCTCGAAGAATGAAGGCAAAAATTGATTAAAACGCAAAGAAAGTAAAAAATTAAACGTACAGAATTGTTGGGAGTCGAAATCCAAAGGGTAAAAAGGCAAAGTGGGTGTAAATCCGAGGAAAAATGTAGGACGTAAATAGCTGGAACCCCCCCCCCCCCCTTTTGCCTCATTTTTCTGACTGGACTCGCCTCGGTGTTGGACTAATAAGTGTCGGTCTAGTGAGTGTCGGACTTATAAGTGTCGGACCAGCGATGTGCACCCCATGTAAATATCGCTATATCAGATTAAATTTTTGTAAAGTTGCGACCATTTTGGATTGAACGACCTACAGAGAGACAGAGAAACGTGTTTGTTCGTAAAACACGATAATGTATATTACCAAGCACAAACACTCTGGAAGAGGAAGATTATAGATATTACCGATCTGCAGAAACATGCAACCTCATGTGTTGCCATATTAATTCCGAGGCATGTACATATTGTATGTATAGAGAATGCTTTAACTGCATTTATAATACGATGTCATCTAATTACCACAACCCAGCTGGTGATATGGTCCAAATGAAGAGCTAACTACTGTACAGGTTTCCATGACTGTTCATGAACGTTGGCCAATTGACAGATGATCTTCAAATCTTCAGAAAGCATGCTGACATTTTCATAACATTAATCATAAGTATCTCGCACTAAGACAAATGAAAGAAACTTTGATTGAAAACGAGGTCTGTGTTCATATAGATTTCTCTGAAAACTACAATATTAAGTTCGACAAAGAAATGCAGAGTGTGCATTTTGGTGCAAGCCAGGTCCAGTAACACAGGGGTAGTTTATTTCAAGGACGATGTGTTGTTCTCGTTTTGTTCCGTGTCGGATGACAACAAACATGGACCCCCTGCTATCTGGGCTCATCTAACAACGATCCCGAAATTGATCAGAGACAAAAATCCGACTGTAGATGTCGTTTACTTTGTAAGTGACGGACAAACTACCTAATATAGAATTAAAGCAAATTTCTACTTGTTTTCAACGTATCTTGTAACACTTGGCTTTAAAGCAGGTAATTGGAACTTTTTAGAGGTAGGACACGGAAAGGGACTGGTGGACGGAATTAGAGCAACAGTAAAACGAACTGCTGATAGATATATTTCAAATAGAAATAGCATTAACAATGCAAACAACACTACAAAATTGTATTGTTCTGTCAGGAATTAGCGTGAAAATGTTTTTGGAAGAGGAAGATGGTATAAAGATGATTGAAAAGCTGATTCCCGAAAGGCTGCCAGCTATATTCCCAACACGATGAAAATGCATCAGGTAATTGGACTCGACTTGCACAATCGTTGTTATGATGACAATTTTGATATGCTACAGATTTTGCTTAGATTTATGAAAATTTTTGGCACACAAGTATTTTCTTTATAAATGACCTCGTCGTTGCACAAGGCCGATGTGTTGGCTGTACCACAATGTGTTGCAAGGTGTTAGTAATTATGCTTTGATACAGTGTCTTTCGTCCGCATTTTGCTTTTTGTCCGTTGTTGCTTTTTGTCCGCAATTCTTGCTTTTTGTCCGTCGCTTTGCGTCCGCTTTGCTTTTTGTCCGCAAATTTTTCTTTTTGTCCGCAACTTTTGCTTTTTGACCGTCGATTTTTTTATGCTTTGCGTTTTTTCAAGATGTTTTGCCTTTGAAATATTTGGGTCCTTTTGCTGCTTGTAAATTCCGGAATTCGCAAACCATCTCGTCGAAATTGATTTCAATATACATGTACCATCTTTTCGCGCGTTGTAATTTAATGTGCATCACTTCAGCCTCTGTACTAAAAAATTGTAATAATTCCACGGGACCTTATGTTTCTCCCGCTCAGTACGTGGTCATTATAATTTGGCCGATATTTAAATGTGGTTGCTTGGTGGAATTCCAAAATAACTGGTCGTTTAGACTTGAGGAAATATACCAAATTGGAGTTTCATGAAATTTATCAAAACTGAAATCAAAGATCTTTTTTTTTTGCGATTTACTATTGAAAATAATTCTTAATACTGCAAGGAATTAGAATTTTTGGTTTCTAGGTAGAATTAGAAAAAAACAGGTCTTTGAGAGCTTCAGGAAATTTACCGAAATTAGAACCATAGCTTGTGCCATGCTGGTCCCCTATGAAATGTGATTACATGTGCCAGGGCACTGTTATTTAAGACATAACCCTTCTGTATTTTAGGGTCAATCAAAATTGGCCTTACAAACATAAGTGCATTAGAATTCGCTTTTTGTGCATTAGGTGATTTTTCAAAGTTTGATAATTGGCATGTAATTATAAGGTTTTTGAAAGTTTATGTGATTGATTAGCGCTTAACCGGTTAATACATTACTCTTATGAACTTAAGAGAAATTAAGAAGTAAATATGTTTGTATAAAATGGTATTTCAAATAAAACATGAAATAATTATGATGGTTAAAAACATGAATGAAACCCTTTATAAATCCATTTTTTGAGTCGGGTAATTTTTCAATGGTACTGTGATTTGGCTTGGTAAATATACAAGTGGGACTGTTATTTTCTGTGTTTTGTACTGCGATTTCATGTAATAGTCCGTCCGGACTGAGTTATCAGATTTGATGTGCGCATTGATTTGATAGACTGAAGCTGTCAAACGAGTATGCATCTTTCACATGAACACACAAATGACAGTAACCCCAATGTGCGGTCAAGGTAAATGGGCGTGCTTTTAATCATGCTTGCAGATGGCTTTGTGTCAATTACAGGTATATGTCCAGTTGACTCTACAAGTGAAATTAACACTTTTGATCTGTTCAGGTATATCAAATCAACGGCGCATAAAATCTGAAAACTCAATCCGGACGGACTGTATCGCTTCGTGTATGATAAATCAACTTTTTCATACTCATTTTTAATTGTCAAGATATCGTTATATTAAGAATTCCAGGTTTATCAAACACAACAAAAATTAAACTCATATAACAAAGAATTTAATAGAAGACAGGTCTTAATCACAACCATTATAATTGAATACTTTAGTGGATTCTGAAATTTGTATACGTTGGTTCAGGCGGCTTGTTTAGTGAATATTGGGATATGGGATATTTACGACTTTTAACAACATGGGATGTTTGAGACAAAATTTACAGGGATATGGAATATTACAATAATTCTTCTGATCCTAATCGTACATTTGTAACCTTGTATTATACATCCTCTGATTGACCTCTTTTTCTAATTTCTAAGCCCTAAAGTATCCCTTAATCCTAATCTTACCCTAACCACAATTCAATTTTAAAACGTCCCTATCACTATTATTCAACCTTACCTTAAGGGGGTAGATCTGGGGAAGCCTAAAATTTTTTAATATTTTCTTAATATTTTCAGTATTAAAACTACACATGTTCATGTCAACTTTCAGCAATTTTCAACAATTTTCACCGTCCTGTTTTAAGTCTAGTGGTCATCAAAGATACCCTGTTTCCTCATATTATTTGGTCCGTTCAGGACTTGATTGTGGTGTATAAAATTGGCTCTAATTAAATTTTTATTTGATTTAAAATAATTTCAAATGCAAAATTCGGTAGTTCAGACATGTGTGAAATAATGGTAGTAAATTTAAATAGATTGAACTGAAATACATGGGTGTTCTAAACAATATAGGCTGAATTTTTTTTTTCTATTTTGATCACTATTAAACGCTTCTTCTAAAAAATTCTGTCGTTTTATTTGCACCAAAAACTTAGAATAGAAAGAAAACTAGTATATGTTAGATATATTAAAATTTTAGAAAATTCTACCGTCACAGTTTTTCTTAATTTTGAATTAAGTGGGTAAAAATCAATAAAATTGCCGAATCTCTGCTATAAATTACCTCCCTTGGAAGAAACCGACTTTTACATATTTTTATTATCTTTCGACAGCGTTGCAAAAATGTATGGTAAAATGCACTCATTATAAATAACTGGATGTTGGGTATTTGTTTTTATGACAAAATTAAAATTTATTTCCTGTGTGGAAAAATTTTCAGAAATTTGAGATTTTGATAATACCTATTGTAATGATTCTATTTGTTTGTGTAAGTATTAAAAAAGTGAAAAACAGCGTTATCACCTCCTACCCCAGGTCTGCCCCCTTAATCGCCTTAACATGGAGTTCTATCACTAAGCCCGTAAAATAGGCCCTAACACTAAATCTCAATATCTGTCCTTATTTTAACCTGATATTGACACAACCTCTAACCCTAATCTATTCATAAAAATAAACCAATAAACACTTCCTCTAACTCTAAATACTAATCCTAACAAATTCAACCGTAATGATATCCCAAATATTACTTATGTAATGTAAGAATTCTATCTCAAACAAATAATGTATCTGACTTTAACTGGAACGTTATTCATTATGTAAATCAAAACCCATATCCATACGTTATAATAACCCTAAACTAAATCCTTATGATGATTATAAACCAATGATGAATCCTAAAGATATGGGCAATCCTAATCTTAAAGATCTAAAACTTTAACTTTAAATTTTTTTCAATGATTAATGTATAAGGGAACGACCATTTAACTTGAAAGGGGGGGGCTATGGTTTTTATCTAAAAAAATATTTTGGAGCTGATTTTATGTGAAAAAAATATTTTGACTGCCAAAATGATGAAAAAAAAATTCTGAAGTAGGCTTTCTGCCCAAATAAATAATGTTAATATTGAAAAAAGTATTTTGTTGATACACGTGAAAAAAAAATAATTGCGCGAAAAAAATTTTCTGTCCAGAAAAAAAACATAACCCCCTCCCTTTTCAGGATAAATGGTCGGTCCCTAAGCAAATCCTTATTTTCCTTATAACGAATCAATCTTAAACTAACCCAAACCCAATTCTAACCGTATCCCTTACCCTTAACCTTAGCATAATCATTGTCCAACACAAATCTGACCATCCTAATCGTTATCCTAAGTTACGATACATATACCCAACCTTAACAATACCAATATCCTAACACTACAACTTCATCCTAACTCCTACTACCTAATGATACTATAATTCCAAACATAACCTAAATGATATGAAGGATCCTAACCATATCCCAAATAATGTATTTAATCTTACACAAAAGAATGCATGAAGTCATAACCATTAACCTAATTTGTTACTAACTTTTACCCTTAGTACTACACTTTGGTACTATTACCCTTACACTAATCTAATACTTTATTGAACCCTAAACTTTAATAATGATCTAATCCTTCATATAATTCAACCAAACTGGTGTATTTAATGTTACAGTATGTAATCCATACACTATTTGACTATGCACAATGATACCATATGTAAACCCTCAACCTAGTAATAACCCTTACCTTTATGATAAATACTAAATTATATAATAAGATTCCAAATTATTTGTATGATACTAACTTTAAACTCCCTTTGAGATAGCCCTAACCCCAATGGTAACATCTACAAATACCACAAAAACTTATAATTTTAACTTATTTTAACCTTTCAAACGAACACAAATGTCAATAATGGTATTATCCCCCAGTTTTACCCTAAGAAAAGTAACCCTAAACAAAACTTGACCGTTATCATGCACCTTAACCTATTCCCTAATAATGACTCCTTCAGAACCTTAAACCTTGGGCTTTACTAACCACAGCTAAGTCTAAGCCATCCCTAAACCTAGTTTTATCAAGTCTGTTACCCCACCATACTGATGGATATCATAATTAATTGAAAATACATAATGAAACGTCAATTATAAACACACATATAACAAAAGATCTTTCTCACATTGATATGAACATGACGTCATCCATAACTATGAACAAAAAATATGGAAGCACTTTGGTATGAATGATAACAAGTGGAAGAAAAAGTAAACATCAAGTGAAAACAAATCGATACAAAAGACAATACAAACTTCAAATACAATGAAAACAGAGTGACATCAAGTGCTCCGGAAGGGTAAGCATTTCCTGCTCTGTATGCAGCACCCGTAACAAGGTCAATGAAGCATATGTTATAAAAGATTTGTTAGGTTACAGATTTGTTATTGTCATTTTCTAACCCTGAAACAAACCCAATTCAGAACGATGATACGTGTAACTTCTCTGGAGTGATGCAACATGAAAACCTACGAATATGAATACAAACACAACAGAATATGACCATTATCAATATTAATGTAAGCTATACAAAGAAATAACGTCATCCATCACCATGAATTAACATGTGTGAACATCTGAAGATTGACACGAATGTTTATAGCAAAACACGCCATAATGATAATAAAACATGACAATATAAAGGCAACACAAAACATGTTAAAAGATCAACATGAAGTTATACAAACTATGAAAACAAAGCGATACGGACGATAATATGAAGAACAAATATAAGAATAAATGTTAAGCTAAGTGATAAGTTAAGAAAATCTATGAATGTGAACGCCAAATGTAAACAGTAACATTAAAAACATCAACATTAAGCGAAACAAATATCTAAACGTATAATCATTCAAAAGGGTGTTAACAACAAGTGAAAGACGAAACAAACATCAAGTGATACAAACTATGGAAACAAATCAATACCAAAGACAATATGAACAAATACAAGCTTAAATGTTAAAAGATGAACATTGAGTGATACAACATAAAAACATCACCGATTTGAACTACAGATACAAGCAGAAATGTTGAAACATCAACATTAATTGACACAAAAAATGTAAACGTATGAACATCAGCATGAAGTTACACAAACCATTAAAACATATAAATATTAATGTTAATTGAACAACAAATACAAACAGAAACGTCGAAGCATCAATATTAAACGACACAAAAGATGTATACATATGAACATTAACAAAATGTTAACACCAAAAACACGACACATAACGTTAACTATGCTTATTAATTGATGCAAACTAAGAAAACAAATCGATGCTAAAGACAACATGAACAGCAAACACAACATGAAACATACCATATCAAGATAATGTAATACAAAACATTAAAACTTAACAACCTTCACACATAAAAACTCACTATGGAACGTGACATTAGAACACAAAGACAACGAAAAACGATAACTTGCTGCTAACAAGTAAACCTTGACATTTAAAACACATTATGAAACGAATTTTATGTATTTCAATGACAAAACTGAAGCAATGTCATCCATGACTATGATTTAACACAAAATATGTAAACATACTAACTTTGATGTAAATAACTAAATACTTAAGTTACTGTGAATTCATTTTCTGCATATGCGCATTTCGAGAACTTATGTCTCTTCAGCTCTTCAATGCAGATAGAATCTAAACGTTGGGAAGAACATAAAATCAAATATGTTAAAAGCTGATAGAGAACAAATACCCAATATGATCTAAATGTAAAGCCAAAATTAGCTACCAACAGAGCTTGGCATTAGGGAGATACTCCTTAGTTTTAAACACAATTTACAAAAATTAAGATATTGCAAGTTTGGAAATAAAATCGGCTTTCGGGTCAGCACGGAAGTACTGACTATTGGACTGTTGAATACCCTCGAGGACTAACAGTCCACTAGTACAGGCATCGACCCGGTGGTAACAAATAACTAAATACCTAAGTTACTGTAAACTTATTTTCTGCATATGCGCATTTCAACAACTTGTGTGTTTCAGTGCAGATAAAATCTAAACGTTTGAAAGACCATAAAATCAAATATGTTAAAAAGCTGATACAGAACAAATACCTAATATGAACTAAATGTAAAGCCAAAATCAGCTAAGGACGGAGTTTTGCATGATGGAGATACACCTTAGTTTTCAACAAAACTTACAAAAATTTAGATATTGCAAGGTTCGAGATAAAATCGGCTTTTGGGTCAGCACCGAAGTACTGACTACTGGGCTGGTGAATACCCTCGGGGACTAACAGTCCACCAGCAGAGGCATCGATCCAGAGGTAGCAAATAACTAAATACCTAAGTTAGTGTGAATTTATTTTCTGAATATGCGCATTTAACGTCTAACGTCATTGTTTTCAGGCAATGGTGTACTTAATTATGCATCAATACATCATTCAAAGTTCAAACATAGCCCAGTACGGCCGTTTACAAACTTGGTAAAATTAAGCATTAAAATTGATGTTTTTTAGCACCTACCTTTTAATATTTTACATATTTGTTAATTATGTCTCATAACTGATTTGCCAATTGTTTCACGTAACTATTGGCGTATTTGTTTCCAGAAAACATCATTTTTCCACGTTAATTTTTTATCAAAAGTTGTTTTGCAAATATTTTCTTTCCGTATTTGAACAGTGTTGTACCGATTTGGTCATAATTTTATAATTTACCCTTTACCAGGCAGTCTGTTTTGAATGATATTTCATCAATATTTCTATGTGTTTGGTGTATGTTTGACATAAGTACCATTCTAAAAATACGTGACAGATGTTTATAATGTTTTTATTTGCTCACCCATATAAAAAGGTGTAAGTAACTAAAGGATGTGTTTGAGTATTGGGTGTGTTCGTATAGTTTAGATATGAAAAAGCGGAAATATACTTGTTGCGTCAAA
This sequence comes from Modiolus philippinarum, assembly GCA_002080025.1. NCBI lineage: Eukaryota > Metazoa > Mollusca > Bivalvia > Mytilida > Modiolidae > Modiolus > Modiolus philippinarum. The sequence goes on from MJUU01020130.1 coordinate 85,857, forward strand.
TCGGAGTCCAGCTCTGCTATGCTAAGCACAAACTTGAAACGGCAAAGCGTTCTAAAGATGAAAACAGCTTCACTTCACAAAATATGTGTCATCACTTAAATTAATTACCCCAGAAAACTGGGGTATTTCATGAAATCATAAAACATCCAAAAGGCTAATATTTCATTGTAAATTACTAAATATTGCGCTAAAAGTTATTTGGTGGGAAATTGATAACAGAAGAAAATCCAACAAGATATGCCATTGCGTCCTGTTGTGCTTTTGTGCGCATTTTCAAAGTTGAGACCCTATGTAAATTCTGTGTGTTTGCTTTTATCGTCGTTTTCTGTTTAAAAAATGTACTTTCTTATTACAAAGCTTGTCAAGTTTAGAACATTATGTTACAATTTGGGAGAAAGCATATAATGTATATAAATTCTAGTTTTTTTTACGACATTGACATCATTGGCAGATCTAAGGGAAGGTTCCGGGGGTTGGTACTCCCCCCTGTTTGCACAATCCTATATTTTTAATGGATATCTTGAGTTTTACTAAGAAATACCCCAAAATGTTTCGAGCCTCGTGCCGCTCGGTGTAATATTATTTCACTTCGAATTTGAACCCCTCTTTTCAAATTGTCTGGATGCTGCCTGGACAAGCATTTGTATGTCGTTGATGGGCTTTTGCCTATGGCCGATTTTCCTTTAATTAAAGTAATACGTTGCATCTGTTTTAGTCTTAAATGGAAACTGTCATTGCTTGGCATAAAGCACTACTTGCTTTCACACATTTAATGTCCTTTGACTTCGTGTTCTTGGTTTTTTCCAATGGACCAATGTGTTTTCGTTTTTTTTTTCTTTACGAATTACCTTGTGTGTTTTACACAAAAAGATGCCCTGTTCGTTCATGTGAATAACAAGCAGTTCTTAAGTTAAAAAGTATGAACCAAGCAAATTTTGTTTCTAGAAAACCTAGCGTATTTTTTAACTTAAATGCGAAGATTGCGTAGAGGTTTAACAGAACGCAATAAAGTCAGATACTTTAAAAGGAAAAAATAAAAGATAACCATTATCAAAAATAACTTTGAGCTCATTCCATGTCAACAAAAGGTCCAAAAACCATTGATTCATATCATGTACATTGTATTTTTGTGAATGTCAAACGTAAGAATCATTTAGATGTTTGCACCTCCCCCCCACACACACACACACTCACGCCAAAAATATTAAGAGGAAACTTAATTTTGATAAAAATCTTCAATGTCAATGCTTAACATGAGTCATAGTTGCTGCAGACACCTTGTAGAATAGTAAAACCGTGTGTCAAATACCTTGTTCTAAGTCAGCCTTGTACCGCTCTGTTCATTGAAAGAAAAATTGCCTTATTTGACCTTGAGTGAGGTCAAATTTAATGAAAGCTATAGCAGCACAGATCGCACTTTAATGCATTCAAAATTTTTAAATACGACAACTCTAGTGCAAGTTATTTGTGTATAGGAAAATCCTTTTCTTGAAATCAACTATTTGACCTCAAGGCCAAAGGTGAATGTCATATGAAAGTTAAATGGTACCAAATATTCATCTTTTTTGTGATACACCTATTTGCCAAATATCTGAAAAGTATGTTAAAAAATTAGTAAGTTATACCCCGGCAAACTAAAAATACATCTCTCAGGGCTATGACCTTTGACCCTTAAATGAAGTATATTTGGACCATGTCAGATAGCGACGACAGCAATTTTCTGAAAGAACAAACATTACACTTTCGTTTAAGATAATAAAAGTCCATGGGACTTCCGGGTAATTAAAATTTTGAAAATTTTCCTCCTCGCCGCTCCACTATATGAAAGTAAACAGATTTTACTAATCCAAAGAACATTTATAGCAACATTTTTCGTTCTTTATAGTTCTCAGGATTTCCAAGGGAATCACATGACTTAAGGAGGCTCACTCCTGATGTTGTTTATATCAAGGATTTCTTGGAACTTATTTTAATTTTCTAAGCATTGTACACTAAATCAAATCGAAAAAAAGAAATATACAGGTCCGTGTGCTTTTTACCGAGATACATGTCATTAAAAAAATTGGCGGGAAATGGATTTCTTTAAATTTTCCCTTAATTTAACATTAGGATTATTTTTTGTCTAAAAGCTTAGATGTTATATCAAGCGTTTTATGAAAACTTGTCTTGTGTCTTAATTTGACCCATAGAACAAATTCATAAAATAAAAAGTGGGGGGTCGGTGTGCAAAATTCGTTAAGCCATTGAACAGGACAAAACCATAGGAGTTCCGAAATCTGACACAAAATTAAAAATGTGACGAGTGTGCCTCCTTAACGTATGCTCACATCAACTAGTAATGCGTTCCTACATTTGAATTACAGAGAGTGGATTTTTCACGATTGATGGCAATGACTACGACAAGGAATAACATCTTCACCCATAGTAATGGTGTCAACATGACATACTTCAACTTTAGAAGTACAGAACCAAGCAGGTTTCCTGAAGGAAAGGACTGTTTGGCTGTGGCTGCAAAATATGACTTCAAGTGGCATGATGTAGCCTGTAGACAATGGCTAAATATGAGTGGCGTTGTTTGTGAAATTCTGCCATGACTAAGAATATATCTTTTTTAGTATCTGATTGTTCAGTGTTTAATTATTTGTATCAGTTATGTTTCTGTACTGTGGAAGTACTTTTATTCGTAGACATCAATTTTTGTCTGTTTTCATCAAAATTACTTTTTCTTTGGCACTTAAATTCGTGGTTTTGAATTCTATGCATTAAAACTCTGTCGAAAAAATGCATTTCGTTGGGAACATAATTAATGGTTTTAGCGAACCACGAAACCACGAAAATTGAAACCCAGCGAACAACAGTACTTTCACAGTATTTCACAGTGGCAAATTGATATTAAGAGGCATTATATTTTGCTGTTACCGTCCCTACATCATGGTTCAGTTGTGCCTTTTATTTACAAGTTAGGTGTAGCTCTGTAAATATAGTGATGCCATCACTTCTACAAATGGAATACTATTGATAAGTGATATAATTATCCCGCACTTTTCTGAAGAAAATGCGGGGATATTGTTTTGGTCCCGTCCGTCCGTCCGTCTTTACGTCTGTCCGTCCGTGTGTTTGTCTGTCCGTCCGTCTGTCCGTTAGTTGGACCTTGTCAGTGGAACTCCTCGCTCATTTTTGTATTAAGTGTTTTAATTTTGTTATAGAAATGTTGCATATATTCTACAGATGCGCAATAAGCTTTCGGATTTTTGATATTGATCCTGTTGCAAACAAGAGGACCCAAGATGTCTAAAATATATATGTGAGCTTTTTTGATAACTGTGAGCTTGTCAGTAGATCTCCTCCTTCATTTTTGGATTTAGTGTTTTAATTTTGTTATAGCATTGTTGCATATATGCTGCAAATGCGCAATAAGCTTTCGGATTTTTGATATTGGTCTTGGTGCAAACAAGAGGTCCCAAGATGTCTATTTAGACAACTAAGAGCTTGTCAGTGGAACTCCTCCTTCATTTTTGGATTTATGGATTTAATTTTGTTGTTGGATTGTTGCATATAGTGTGCAGATGTGCAATAAAGTTTCGGAATTTTTATTCCGGTTCCAACTTCAATAAATTTCCTGAAAATGTTAAAGACTCATTATTTTTTAACTTTTAGCATATGCTTTCATTTTTTGAGAAGAGTTTGGAAAAAATAAAATTTTGAATACTTAGAACTCTGAAATATGATTCCAATTTTGGTAAATATCCTGAAAGTCTCAAAGACCACTTATTTTTTGGAATTCTACCTACCAATCATACATGTAGTAATTTGTTTCAATTAGGACTAACATTTTCACCAATTAAATTTCAAAAATATTTGATTCCAATTTTGGTAAATTTCCTGAAAGTCTCAACGACCACTTATTTTTTGGAATTCTACCTAGCAACCAAACTGTTAGAATTTTTTTCTATTAGGGAAATCATTTTCACCAATTGGATATACAAAATAATCGATTCCAAATTTGGTAAATTTCCTGAAAGTGTCAAAGACCACTTATTTTTGGAATTCTACCTAGCAACAATACTGTTAGGATTTGTTTCGATTAGTTTATTCATTTTCACCAATAAGATTTTTAAAATAATCGATTCCAAATTTGGTAAATTTCATGAAAGTATCAAAGACCACTTATTTTTGAAAATTCTACCTAGCAACCGTAAATTCTTGTATTCTTTCTTTAGTTAGTAAAAATAGTGACTATCAATAATTTGATGTTAAAAATGTTGAAGAAAATTACCCATTGGGTCTATAACGACTGTTTCCTGTGTCAAACAGGTGAGTGCGGGGATGGCCATCTTTTCTGATGGCATCACTTCTAGTTGAGTTTGCGAGCACTTTCTAGAATTTATGGTTGATAAATACTGGTTTCACAACACTTGATTACAGTTTATAATTTGTGTTCATAGACTGCATCTTAGTAAACTTTATCTTATCAAGTTAAAATATAAATACCTTGGTATAAACTTTTAGTATAATCATTAATTAAACTACATACTGAAATGTAATCAATCAAACTGAATACATTCGTCCTATTATAATTAATGTTAACTGTCACCCATTTATAAATTCAAAAATGCATAACTGTAATTAAATATGCTGAATATAATTACAGCCTATGTCAGTAAGCTGTATTCTGATTGGTTCATAGCCGTTGTATTTTTTGGCAAATACCACTTCACCGTGATATTTGTCCCAGGGTCATCCATGCGTTTTAATGATAGAGACATTCTGTGTAATTAGAGAGATATATCATGAACGTCGGTGTATTTGCCCAAAATACAAGTCTTCGGTCTAAATTACTCCGGACTTTCAAGCTCCATAAATTTACCGCCCTGCGACTTGTATTTTTGGTAAATACTCCTCCTTATCATGATATATCTGTTCAATAATACCACTTTGCAAAAATATCAAATACAAATGTATTTAAGAAAACGAACTTAGGTCTTTAGATACTACAGACAATAAATGTAAATAGGAGAGAATTTATATTGTATTTGTTATACTTCCCGATCTCAAGTAAGTCAATGGCATAAGTATTTATATACTATGTAAAAGGGATTCTATTTTATTTAATTTGAGTCTTTTCCTTTGGAAGCCTTCCGCATTAATATGTAGCTTTGGGGAAAATTTTGTTATTATAATTTTTTTTTTCGTTGTAATTAAATCATACATTATCGACAAATCAATGACAAAATTTCTGAGTGATCAATTGCTATGAACAAAGAAACACAACGAGGAATAAAATTCCCAAGCCATAACAGCAAAAGATTAAATATGACATAATATCTATTGAAGAGTACTCGATACTAATTTGTCCAAACACATTATTCGTTGTCCAAAAACAATCATAAATCTCTTACATATGCTACTGTACTCGTGTCCAATGGAAAAATTGATATTGCATGTTAAGATGATAACTTATAACCATAAAATATTGCCCAGCTTGCTCGAAAACCGATCTATCTGAAAGCTTAAGGTAGTACGAGCCCAATTAAAATATCAGACAGAATTTTATTTTAAACTATTTTGTAGGTCTTAATTCGTATATTCCAAAAATGAAATAAAACTGATATGCCACTGATCATCTTATCTGATATAAGGAATTGAACATCAGGCCAAATTCAGTATTTATCAGCAATATCAATAAGGAACATATAGGGGACTGTAAGAAATGACTAAATACTAACTTGCTTATTCTTTCATATGAAATAAATATTAAATATATTTTTTATTTTTTTTGATATTTCAGAGATAAACACTTCAGCTATATGTTGAGCTAAAAAATCAATATGTCACAGTTTGATTAAGAGGGTTATTTTTAATTGTAAACTAAATAGTGAATATTTACGGGAAAGGGGAACTAATTGTCAATCTATTATGATGTCACAATGAAAAGGCCAATAAAGGAATATTCCCATTTGAAATTCAAGTCGATTCCGCATCCGACTCGTGTTTCGCCAATTCGCCAATCGAATGTGCCGTATTTTAGTGTCGATCTACCTTAAAATATCTAAATTGAAAGAAAATGTTGTTCAAAACCTAAAGAGTATCTCCCTCTTGCTTATCTCTGCCCTACGTTAATGTCGGATTTCTTATTTATATCATGCTTGTAATTCATTCTTCGCCAGCTTTTACACAATGAACGCATCACCATGCAACCCTCTTTTGACCCTGAATTACAATCAGCTTTAATTACTCAAAGAAAGATCAACATGGTTAAAAAATCGGAAACATGGATTATGTATGTAAACAGGCAGTAATTGTACCATATTATTTCTTTTAATATGTCTAATATCCTTTCTTGTTTTAGTGATTTTTTACCAAAAAACTTGCAGAAGATAATCAAAAACGCGCAAAATCATAATTTCATATTTCGATGTATTCAAGTTTTGTTCACCTTTTAACCCATATTGCACTTAGTTCTTACTTCTAGTTGAACGGTGTCAACTGGATCATACGCCACCAGAACTAAAACTTACGTGATTATAGCAAGTTTAAAACTTCTTATCCTGAAATTTCCTTGATTAGTTATAGCGATCTTTGTGCTTCATCATACAGCGTATGTTTATCTTAATTGAAACGATACGCTAGATCAAGAGATGTTTAAAAAATGCTTACTTCCAAACTTGTAAGAAATTTAGGCTTGAAGTTCCATGGTCGTAGGCAAGACTTGACCAATAAAATGAACACCTGACATCACGTTTTGTGCAGAAGACTGCAACTAACATTAATTTGTCAATTCTTATAAGCTCTGTAAGTTTATTCATGACAACCCATGAAAATTTACGATTAAATTGTAATTCGAATACGTTTCCCGCCAAAAAAAATAGCGTCTCATAATTATGACGTTAACATTTTCTGTTTGAAACGTCTTTTGTGGTTAGAAATGTGACATCTGACTTCAATATATTATCAGACTTACATATCCTATTGGATTTTCCTGATACTCTGTTGCGTTGTTTCTTTCATGAAGTTTTAAGGTGCTTTCACATGTTCAGCAGAATTTCCGATCAATATTTACCTAGCTTATCACATACCTTAGCCTACAAGAATTCGAATGCACCATTTTTGTAACTAACGGGTCTAGGTGCGAAATCACAACAAGGGGGTGATAGGCTACAGGAATTGATAAGGTTAACTAACTACCTTCACAAAGGGGTCAACCAGTCACTTCTTTTTGAGGTTGCGACGTTGTTTTCGAACATTACATTTCTTATGTTACGCTGATGCATGCATAGCGTAGGACGCATATAATTGGTTTGATCATATGAATATGAATATGTTGCATTTGTTGTTTAGAAACGATACCTTAAGACATGTAAAATGAATACTTTTAATCCATATATTCTATTGCCCTGAATTGTGAAAGAATTTATACACTGCTTTTAAGTCATGTTATTATGTATAGAATATGTATCGAAAGTTATTCAATATGTCCTATTACTATTACGCTGTGATTTTTTTCCTCAATTTATTACACCGCTTATGTTCATCCTCTCCTAAATAGACACACACACACACACACACACACACACACACACACATTTCAAATATATTTCTCATCCAAGTTTTCCCGGGATGCCTGAGACAGACAAAATATTAAACACAAGTTTAGCAAATATGAAATGTACTATATATTACATTTACCAAACATCATAGATATATTAGGTCTTTCCCTCATTATAAATTTTTTACTAATAGATGATTGATTACATTTACCGGTGGAACAGCTCAGTTTATGATATAAGAAATGTTTGAATTTAATTTTCACTATGCGGCTCTTGGGTCGTTTACACCAAATTTAATCATTTAATGGTCTGACATTTTAAGACTGACATTTCTTTTTTGAGAATACTTTTTGTCAATTCGTACTTTCTATTCCTCCCTAGTGAAGTAGTTCATGTGCTTGCACGTTAAATAGACTTCTTCAAAGTAACATATTCAATCTTCTAGAACAAAAAAGGTGTTTCCCATAAATTTAACACCTTAACATAATTAGTAGGTTAATATTCACGTCTTCCTAAAAGAAAAATTCTAAACAAAGAAATAAGTAGATCCTCCTGCCCCCTCCCCCAATACATTTAAATGGCCCCTTTGATAATATTTCAGATATGTTATGAGTGATCTTAGTATTTCCGTTTTTTCGCTGCTGTTCGTATATCAAAATCATGATTTATATTTGAAACAACAACAAAAAAAAACTTCATGATTACACAGACGATACAATTTCAGCTATCAAAAAATTTTGAGTTTTTTAAGATATACATATAATCCTATCATGTGCAAAGTATTACAATACTTGACTAAAACCTAGAATATTTCATATTGAAAGTCCAATCACTACGTGCATTGTTGTTATCAATGAGACACAATTAAAAAAATATTTAGGCTCATGACATTGGTTTAACATTCATAAAAAAAAATAAATAAATAAATAAAAAAAAAACTGAAACTGAAACTGTCTCCGGAATTAATTCAGTGATATTTACATTAATGGTAAATGCTAACTTTAACTTCCGCTATATTGTATAGGTAAAAATGTTTAATGGTTAGACAAAAAGCAGACATGGCACGTTTCATCGTTGATTCATTACGCAAAAGCTAGCACCAATTATGCAGACTGTTTTATCAGGCATAGGTTCCTCTGTGACCGCCTTATTTATCACAGCTTAAAATATTTGATCATTTAAAAGTACTTCAATAGATAGCAGTCTCTGGTTGAAACCTTTAAAATTCAAGATTCAAGATTCATTATTTTAATCAGTAATGCGATAAATATTTCTTTTCACAGTTTAATAACTCCTTAAAACATGTGTACAGCATGACGAAATTTACTGTTTTTGATGTTACTTGGGTATTTTTGTATGTTTTTGGGTTCCTACCGGACACTGCCGCAGTGTAGGGGGTTGGTGTGCCATAAACCGGTTTTACCCAATATTCCTTTTGAAATGCCTGTTACACGTCAGGACCATTAAAAATATTTGAGGTTATTTGGTACCAATTTCGTTATTTGTCTTTTGATTCGACAATCTGTAAAGGTAACATTTGTATAAAATAATACAATTATAATTATGTAAGGGATCTTCGGTATATACGACTACTCTGGTAAAAATACATAGATTGAATTTAAGTTCTTCCTTAAATTATGAATATAGGAAAATACTATTCTCACATTATCATTCACATGATAAACACCAATAAAACGGTAATATTGCACACAAACCGCCTATAACGGGAAGATCTGGAAATTTTGATCTTTTTGCATCTTGTTTTAGAAGTATTGCTGTTTTATACATTTAACCATAAGTAGCATTTTACATTTTACTCCTTTGAAGTTATGCTCTGTATTTTGAATATTTCACATTTTGCATTTTAAAAGTTTTTTTCTCTATTTGACGGCTATGGGATGTCTGTTTCTCAGATGACAACAGATCTTTCCCTTTAAAATCTCCATTTTGTTTCCTCTACCGAATTTGATCTTTCTACCGGGTTTGATATGTTCAACATGGTGGGTGTTTTATAGGAAGCAGAAGAGGCTTAATTTTCCGTTGCACCTGATCTCACCCATGGGTTCTTATTTTTCAGTATTTTTTTTTTATCTTTGTACCTTCGTACCTAGATCTGCTATTGTATATTGACGAAGACGGACGTTTGAAGTCTAAGCTGTATGATTTTAATTTCCCAATTGTGAACTTCCCCTTTCTTAGCAGCAATATACCTACCTCTCCAGCCTATGGAGGGTACATTTCACAGTTGATTCGTTACTGTCGAGCGTGTAGTTTGTACAGTCATTTTTTGAACAGAGAAAAAACACAGTCCCAAAAGCTGCTAAGTCAGGGATTTGTTCATCCTATGTTAATTTCATCCCTCAAGAAATTTTATGGCCGTCACCATAATATCATCGAAAGATATGACGTGTCAGTATCCCAAATGAAAGTGGATTTTTTTAGCTAGATTCACGTCTTCCCGGATATTATTCCAATTGTTAATGCAACGTCCAATTTCATTGGTCAGCGTCATGAACAACAAAAAAGTTATTTCTCGATAATCTTTTCTTGCCAAGTAAAACACTACGACGTTAAATAGTGCAGTATATGGTGACGTAAAAATTAGTGACACCATTGTTCAAAGTTCAAAGGATTGGAATTATAAGAATTAAAAGTAATTTTGGAGGAGTTTATGTATGTGTAAACGCGGCCTTTCACTCACAAACTCTACATAAAGTCCTTCGGACCATATTTAGTTTGTGAGTGAGTCGGCCGCGTTTACACATCGATAAACTTCTCCAAAATTAATTTTATTCCTATATTGACTACCGACTGTGACATTTTGCTGGATTGACCCCCTCACAGTTTGACGGGTGCTGTTAACAGAGCAGGATATGCTTACCCTTCCGGAGCACCTGATGTCACTCTCAGTTTTACTGGAGTTCACCCTGTGAGTGCTTTGTTTGGAATGTTGTGATTTCTGTTTCTGTGCTTTGTGTCTGTCTAACGTCGTTGTCTTGTTTCTGGCGTCATTGTTATCTTTGTTCTCGTTTTGGCCATGCCTTTGGACTTCGATTTTTTGTAATTTTCACTCCTTTGTTCCTTCGGTTTTCTACTGCCGTTGTTTTGTATATGTGTGTGTCTTCATTGTTCTTTTCTGTACCGTACACATGCTGTGTCTGTTTTCCATCTTGTCTTTTTATCGTTACCATATTATATATTATTTATAATATATCGTTTCGCTAATTTATTTCATCGATCAGATAAATTCCTTATATATTGTATTGCATTTCATCATCAAGGCCATTTTCAATGTTGTTGTTTTTTTTAACAAGACATTATTATTCCCATGAAAGGATATAGAAAAATTCTTTTTAAATATTTTATAGTACGATATTAAAATGATTTTCTTTAGATTCAATTAAAAAAATCAACTTTTTTATACCAACAAAAAAAGAATTGCTGCAAAAAACTAAATCAAGAATGTTTTTAACCTCCAAGTAAATTAACTAATACATAGGAAGTAACATTATTTCCAAAAAGACATGTGTCTTCCAGTTCCAATTCCCATTGCTGGTCAAGGTCATTATTCGGATTTTCTGTTACGTGGTATAAACAATGAGGCCGGATTTTTTTAGTTAACTCCTTTGGCGAGGATGAAACAAACAATGAGGATATTTCCTCAAACTAATATTACCTCAGACACATCACCAAAACTGTCGTTTTCCAGACCAAGATTGAATAGGCATTGTACTTGAAATATCAAAAACACGAAAGGTCAATAGAATTTTATTAAGTTTGCAATATTCTGACAACGTCGAAAAAATGATTATTATTACAAATGACATGCAAAATTAAAAAAAATCAGCAGAAACTACCATAGAAAACAAACCATGTAACTATGTTACATGTAACCCAGTTTGTAAAAAATACGTATTATTTTTAATCCACACGTTGGTTAAATTTCTGTGTGGTATTTCCCGCAACGTTTCATTTCATTCATAAGTCTATTGTGACGTCGACGTTACTAGGCTTTAAGATAGCGCGACAAACGTTGACAGCCGTGCTGAACTATCGAATATGCACCTGAAATACGGTAAAAGTCACTGAAGAAACCATACATCATTCGGTTAGCTCGTTGATTACGATATTTCTCCATTCTCGATATTTAAATTTCTGATTTTTTTCATGCTCGCTAAAGCTCGTATGTTGAAAATCACAAATTAAACTATCTCGAGTTGGAGAAAAATCGTAATCCACTTGATCCGGAAGAATATACTATATTTCTTCAGGATAGATAGACATTATTATGAAAATTTGCCTGGTATATGTCATCTCTTGGAACTAAAAATGGTGATTTAAAAGTGTTGATTCAATTCCCTAATCTTGCCATGTATTTATTGGGATTTTGTCCCATGTTAATTTACTTCATATCCCTTTACAAGTTCCAAAAGTAATTATATGTTTAATACATTTGTATAAAATGTTGATCCATATTTTTATGACAATATATCAATAGCAGTTTAAACTTTCTTACGAGATGCTTATCAGCATCCAATATCTGGTTTATTGATGAAAACCTACATGTATGATGTTTTTGTCAATCGTTAATGTAGCCATTTCCTCCGATAATTGAACTTCCGTAGCAGATATCGCAAAATGTAATTGTTAGATATTCAAGACAAACATGAGTAATAAAGAGTCAGATCAAACATTATAGTAAGGGTAATAGACAACCAAAATCGTGCGAACAGAAATTGTTTGCGTTATAAATACAAACTTATAAGTATCGATTTGGATTGTTAATAAAAAATAAATCATAAAAACACTAAACGAGTTTTGGAACCAATATGTAATCTATTAGATAGACATTACACTGTTGAAGCGCCCGTTTTAGATAGCAATATTTATCAATATTGTATGCAAAAATTTATGAAAAAGAAAATTCATCAAACAATGAAATATAACTTAAAACAAAGTAATATTATACATTTGATATGATCTCTAAAGATTATCGATTACAAAGTATCTAAACGACAGTCTAAAACATAGTAAGTACAATTGAAAAAAACAGCCCATATTGCTTTAAAAATAACACAATGTTATTTTTCGCAAATGTATGAATTCATATTAATGCAATCTTGGTCGTTCCAGTTATGGTCTACCCAACGACCAAGTTCAATACAGTCTTCTGTGCCTCCACCGTCATCTGGTTGATTAATGTTCCAGTTAGTATATGTCACATTTGACCCATCTGATATCCAGTACCATACATTAGTTAAATGATCTTCTGTTGCTCCAATCCAGTAAGATTTGTGAGGATCATTTCCTAAAAATCATAATTAGCTGTATCAATACCATTGTAGCAAATTTTTTTTTGCACAATATAAATGAAATGACTGGGAAAGTCATTTATACTGTTTTTACAGTAATTTGTATGAGGTTTCTTTGATCTCTTGGGGCAAATATTTTCAGTATTTGCTGCTGCCCGAATACGAAAAATATATTGGCAAAAGTAACTGACGCCAAGCCTAGCTAGTCAATCAGCACATCAATGTAAACAAAGAAATATACATCTACAAAGGATCGCACAAATTCTTTTACTAATCAATAGTCAATTTCATGATTTCTTCGAAACTGATTTTCATTTTTCAAAATTTGTTGTATCGAATGTATTCGTTAATTATCGATAAAAAGAATGATAGAAGTTTTGTTTCGAATATTTCAAATATTGTCCTAAATAATAGACTCCCCCACAAAGTCAGTTCGTCCATTACGTCGACATTTTTTGTTTTTGTTTATTTTTTTTATGTCCGAAACAAAACTTCCATTATTATATATGTATCGACCAATACATTAGTATTTTTACAAGAAATGTATTTCAAACAGAACAAGATTGTAAAAAGTTAGTTAGTTTTTTCGTAAGAATTGTCTTTAAAATAATCTTTAAAATAACGGACTGCTAGTATAAGAAATCAATCATTATTTTTAATATTATATTATGATAATAATTAATATTATATTATAAAAAAGATCTAACAATTTTTTACGCTAAATACGGGATTTCAGTAAAAATGATCTTCCTATTAATGTGGACAAAATACCATTTATGATTTAAGGTAGTTGTCAGCCTTGATTTCTGACATTTGATCAGACGTGCGCATTCCTCTTTTTCCATATCACATCATGTAAAATATTTTGCCCACGAAGGCCAAATTTTCATGTTATATTCTTAAAGCATATACGGAAAAGGTAAAAAAAGTTCGTGTAAGTTGATTAAGTCCGGTTGAAGAACTCTTCGCCCCCGTTAAGATACTGTAAAATATTTCTTATTTTCAGTAACATTGGATATTTTTTTCCCCAGTTCAGAGTAATGTTTACGTACGGTTTTGTATTTGAACATTCAAATGTACCTAAACATTAACGAGTTTAAAAGTCATGTATACCTTCAAGGATTTTCGGACAAAATTTTAAGAAATTTCCATTACTCCTACACTATTTTTTCAAGACTTACAAATGTGTATACAAAGCCTATGAAAAGCATGGATTGAAAAGGACATTTCCTGTAAAATTTGTAATTACATTTTGTACTTCTATCTCAAAATCAAGCGCATGAACGTATTATTTTTTTCTTGCTCATTTTCAACCTTTAATCAAGTCCTTCCACTGCAGAACACTTTTATGAAATTATCATTACTTTTATTCAAAGGTAGCAACTGCCCTTATCTAAGCAAAGGAAACTATGATAGGATCATTTCTTTATTTTTCAGGTAAGCATCATACGATGGGAGCATTTCTTTATTTCACAGGTTAAAACCTCATGGAATATTTTGATCAATAATTTTTCCCGTCAAATTTGAAGCTTAACTTTCCATCATGCGTACCTTTGACAAGTGATTTTATCCATAGATCTTCGCAACCATCTTCAATCGTGACAAGACGTGAGTTCATCTGTGTACAATCAATCTTCAAAACATACAATAAATTATACATTATACAAAAACACTCATTAAAAAAATAAAGTACCGAAGTTACTGTTAATTTATTTTTTGCATATGCGCATTTTGACAAAGTATGTCTCATCAATGCAGATAAAACAAAAGATTTGGAAGTCCATTAACCAAAAAACGTGAAAATCTGATAGAGAACAAATTACCAATAGGGTCTAAACAGAAAAGCCAAAATTCAGCTATGGACAGAGCTATGCATGAGGGAGATACTCCTTAGTTTTAAATAAAATTTTGTACAATTTAGATATTGCAAGTTTCAATAAAGTCGGGTTTCGGGTCAGCACAGAAGTACTGACTACTGGGTTGGTGAATACACTCGGGGACTAACAGTCCAACAGCAGAGGCATCGGCCCAGTGGTAATAAATAACAAATTACCGATGTTACTGTTAATTTATTTTCTGCATATGCGCATTTCGACAAATTATGTCTCATCAGTGCAGATAAAACCAAACATTTGGAAGTCCATTAACCAAAAAACGTTTAAATCTGACAGAGAACAAATTACCAATAGGGTCTAACCAGAAAAGCCAAAATTCAGCTAAGGACAGAGCTATGCATGAGGGAGATACTCCTTAGTTTTAAATAAAATTTTGTACAATTTAGATATTGCAAGTTTCAATAAAGTCGGTTTTCGGGTCAGCACAGAAGTACTGACTACTGGGTTGGTGAATACACTCGGGGACTAACAGTCCAACAGCAGAGGCATCGGCCCATTGGTAATAAATAACAAAGTACCGAAGTTACTGTTAATTCATTTTCTGCATATGCGCATTTCGACAAATTATGTCTCATCAGTGCAGATAAAACCAAACATTTGGAAGTCCATTAACCAAAAAACGTTTAAAACTGATAGAGAACAAATTACCAATAGGGTCTAAACAGAAAAGCCAAAATTCAGCTAAGGACAGAGCTATGCATGAGGGAGATACTCCTAAGTTTTTAATAAAATTTTGTACAATTTAGATATTGCAAGTTTCAATAAAGTCGGTTTTCGGGTCAGCACAGAAGTACTGACTACTGGGTTGGTGAATACACTCGGGGACTAACAGTCCACCAGCAGAGGCATCGGCCCAGTGGTAATAAGTAACAAAGTACCGAAGTTACTGTTAATTTATTTTTTGCATATGCGCATTTCGACAAATTATGTCTCATCAGTGTAGATAAAACCAAACATTTGGAAGTCCATTAACCAAAAAACGTTTAAATCTGACAGGGAACAAATTACCAATAGGGTCTAAACAGAAAAGCCAAAATTCAGCTAAGGACAAAGCTATGCATGAGGGAGATACTCCTTAGTTTTAAATAAAATTTTGTACAAGTTTCAATAAAGTCGGTTTTCGGGTCAGCACAGAAGCTGACTAAACGACTAAAAACAAAGTAAGGACTAACACAAATAATAGGGTCTGTAAGTCTCGTCCAATTTTGAAACTTCCGGGCACATAAGTTGTACCCGGAAGTTGCATTTTTAACAAAAATATATGACGTTTCAAACAAAAACTTTGAACGTCATAATCCTTTAACGTCATATTTTGGCGGGAAATGTTTTCAAATTACGATTTTATCGTGATTTCTAGGTGTCACATGACGAGACTTACAGACCCTTTTTCAGAGTAATCTTTGGAAATATCAAAACGGCAATGTACAGTTGAACGCTTCATAGCTGAAAAATGTTTCAAGAAGCAGAGTATTAATCTCAATTAGTATGATCCTATACTTTAAGAATGCTTTTTTTTCGAAGTACCGATGCAAATAAGTAACGTCTTACTTTACAGAAGCTGTTGCTATTATGAAATTTAACATCATTACAAAAAGCATAAATCAAGAGTGTCATCACATGGACGTTAGTTTGTCCGTGTGCAAAAAAAATACTAGAAATCTACAAGAAATAATAAAATACTAAGTCAATAGAAATTATTGTGTCTCTCATACTAAAAATAGGGCGCATTATTTTGTTCTGTATACCCTATTATTGACCTCACCCATGTTTTTTTTTATTTGGTCTGTGTTGTTCATTTTTAGGTCACCTGGCCTAAAAGGTCATGTGAGCTATGCGTTCGTCGTCTGTCGTCCCACGTCCATGTGTCCGTCCTTCAACAATTTCCAAAACTTTATAAGGTAAAGGTGAAGTGTCAAATGATGAAATGTTTGCCATGCTGTGGCGACTTCAAAACTTGTGTTGAAAATAGTTGGTTGACCGCCATTTTCAAAATGGCCGCCAAAAAAGGCGGGAAAATTCCTCATTGTCCGATTTCAACGAAATTTAGTTTCCAAAGAGATATTTATGTCGTCACTTCAAAACCGGTTTTGAAAATTGGTGGTTGACTGCAATTTTTAAAATGGCCGCCAAAAAGGCGGGAAAATTCAACATTGTCCGATTCGGTTTCCAACAAGGTATTAATGTCGCAACTTTAAAACTGATGTTAAAAATTGTTCATTGACCACCATTTCAAAATGGCTACCAAATAAGGCGGGAAAATCAAAATTGTCCGATTTCATTGAAATTTTGTTTCCAAATAGGTATTGATGTGGATTAAAAACTGTTCGTTCACCGCCTCTTTCAAAATGTCCACCAAAAAAGACAGGAAAATTCAACATTGTCCGATATCAGTGAAATTTTGTTTCCAAATAGGTACTGATATGGCAACTTCAAAACTGATGTTAAAAATTGTTCGTTAACCGCCATTTTAAAAATTGTCGCCAAAAAAGGCGGGAAAATTCAACATTGTCCTATTTTTATTAATGAAATTTAGTTTCCAAATAGATATTGATATTGCGACTTCAAAACCGATGTTGAAAATTGTTCGTTGACCGCAATTTACAAAATGACGTCTCGACGTCAAAACTAGCGTCCGAAGTGGTCTCTAGCAAGAACGTTTTTTGTCAAAAAAGCCCAACATAGAAATAGAGTAAAACATGATCACACTTTAAATACGGTTCACGATATTTGTGGTGTTCGACCTACGAAAGTTTTAGAGACTGAAGATCAACTGCATAAGTTACAATGTTACCTTGATTGTGGCCACTGAAAACCAGGTGAGCGATACAGGCTCCTGGGAGCCTCTGGTTATATATTTGTGTGTTTTCGTTTTTTATTTTCTGTGTCATGCTCATGTTATGTCTTTGTTTTTTTCCGATGTTGACGTTGTCCTTGGATTGTTCATTTTGGACTTTACGGGTCGGTTCTCACTTACCTTATGAACAGTTACAGATAATGACGTTGAACTTCAAAGGATAAGACGGGTCTTTATTTAAAGCTACCCCTCCTTTGTCGAGACCCCTTCATTATGCAAATAAAAAATACCGAACTTACTGTGAATTTAGTTTCTGTATATGCGCATTTCGACAACTTATGTCTCATCAGTGCAGACTAAATAAAAAATTTTGGAAATCTCTTAACCAAAATATGTGTTCAACCAGATGGAGACAAATTACCAAAAGGATCTAAATAGGAAAGCCAAAATCAGCTAGGGATAGAGCTATGCAAGAGTGCGATACTCCTTAGTTTTGAGCAAAATTTTGTTAAATTTAGATATTACAAGTTTTCTAACGAAATCGGTTTTCGGGCACTAGCTAATGGGTTGTTGAATACAATGTCAACAACATAGTTCAACAAAATGAATGAATAATTCATTTTTTTTTTAATATTTCTCTTCGCAAATCCAATAACATCTATTCAAATATAAAGAACTTGTTGAATGGAGAACAGTTATGAAACATTCTTTATAAATTCATTTCAAAATTTGTTACTCAGAACAATTATCTGGTCTTATGCATTAACATGCTCTGATTCGTATGATTATTTTTGCAGCATTGAGGCTTAGTGATGATTTGATATCACTTCTTTTTTTTCAGAAGTCATAATTTTGTTTAGGACAGGCATTTACACGTGTTTTGATGTTTATTTTGTCTATTTATCTCCATTTATGTAAAATATATTACTACTTACATCTGCTTGATGCCATGACAGGGACTTCTGCCCAATTAAGTAGCAATGGCCATCATGATCAATCCAACCATCTTCACATGATACTGGCCCTAAATATTTTTTGCAGAATAATCTTTAAGTATTATCTTTGTTATAATTTAATTCAAATAAACAAATAAGCTAGTGACTTCATTTTTTTCTGGTTACAATTTCTTTTAAAAATGTATAATGAAGCAATGAATTAAATTGTGTAAATATTCTAAGATTTTATTAATGCATGTTGAAGTGCAATACATGATATAGTTTTCTGAAAATTTCAGGTAAATTTGTTATAAAAACCGAAAGGTAATTTCATGAAAATACGAATATCAATCAAACGCAATTGCAATTGCTTTTGAGTTGCTACCGGACACTACCGCAATGGAAGGAATGTTTGGCTAGCAATAAAACCGGTTAAGGTGTCTGCAGGGTATTATTTTCCTATTATAGAATTTTCAGAAATTTTCTGTGTAGAAACATAATTGCATTATAGTTCAAAATATAAAATAAAATTTTGGGGTCACCGTGCATTTAAGCGCAAAAACTGATATTGAAAATTTCAGGATTTTACATAGAAATGTTTAGGAAAAGGGTTATATGAGAAGATAGCTCGAAAAATTTATTAGAGGTTTTGTTCATACTTTTCATGTGTTTTGAAATCTTTGTATAGTTTAAATATAAAAAATAAAAATAAGGGGTCACCGTTGAAATAAGAGAGATAAATTGCTAAATGTTAATTTCTCTAGTGATATCTATATTAAATTTTTTTATCAAATTATCTCCCTTGTATAATTTCTGTGTTCTGTAAATCCAGCTTCAGATTTAAAGCCTTTCTGTTTTAGTTCACTTTTTTGTAATGAAAATAGTGTAAAAGTGATTGGGAATAATAATTTTAAATACTTTGGAACTCTCTCTACATTTCAAATAACTATTTTGTTAAATGTTTTAATGAATGAAACCTAAATGAACAAGTATAAGACAAAAATGGCTGAATAATACCACTGAGACACCTTTAGCCCAACTTTTCTTTTGGAATGCCTGTACCAAGTAAGGACCACTGCGGTCCACAATTTTGCCGGTGGCCTCTACCTGATTTGTCTTTATAACTCATGGACTTCGGCTCTCGACCACTCTGTTCAGTACTTTTGTTATTATCTCCATAGGTAAATACTTTGTAAAACAGGATAGGAATTTTAAAGCAAATAACACCTTATAACATGACGTTTGAAAACAAATTTAACCGACTATTAGTTTTCAAATACCTGTACCAAGTCAGGATCGATGCTGTCGACAAGATCCCGGTTGTAAAACTGCTTTGCCTTTTTTGCCTCTTAAATTTTGGCTTTTGAAAATTCTTCTCGGTATTATTGTTATTATTCCCTAGTATTATTTTCTACATAATTAGTGTAATAAATAAATAAAAATGAGAATATTTTAAAAATTTGGATCGTAATAAGTTAAGACATATTGCACATACATACATGATAAACTTTGGCGTTTGAAATTTGATTGGCTAACTTCGCAAATTTCGTGTTTTGTACAGTCAGTATGTTTGCAGGTCCCAGCTATTTTCTGGAAATAAAAGAAATATATATTGCTTAAACAATGTACTAATATTAATCTGATAATTGGTATATATTTGATACAGCCGAAATAAGGAGAGAAAAACCTTGAGCAGTTTTTTTCCGGTACTTCAAAACATAACATGTTAACTAGTTACTGATTTTGCTTTAATTAAGTCGTTGCTTTATACTATAGCTAGATGTGCCATGTTAAGCAGACAATCGTCTATATATTTGCACCATGAAATATTTGAAAATGGTTATCTTTCACTTAGCTTAAATATCGGATTATTTACTGCGTTTTGTCAGCACGTTCAAATTAGATTCTTCTGCTGAAATTGGTCAATTTCCTGAAAATTATGAAGCCTTATAAATATGGGTTTTAAAATGCCATGCATTTATGTCATTGTTGAGTTTTTATATAAACAGTTCTTTTCTTAAATAGTTAATACTTTTCAAATATATGTTCATCCCGTAATAGTGATCGTCTCAAATTACAAAATGCCAAAATCTTCGATGCAAATTTGGTAATCATTTCCTAAAATCACTAAGACAAATACTAATGAATTTTTACCAACCCAAAAATTGTTTTCTTTTTATTTCTTTGATAATAAAACCTTCAAATGTCTGTTGGCGTCGATATTTTACGCTGCAGCCATCAATTCCTATCTGTAATTACAGGGTATGGTCATTTTCGTATTAAAATTTAAAAAAGAATCTTTCAGTATGATTGTATTTAATTTCCAGGACTAGGTTTATTTCTTTTTTTTTTCTTTCGTTCTACCCGCTAACTTCATTAGTTCAAATTCCGTGAGCAATAGTGCCCATTTTTATAAATATAAGTATGACTGAAACAATCTGTGATTCCCTTGAACATATCACTTAGATCTCTGTAACAGATCTATAGCTTTGGGGTATTTTTTTCCTTCTTTCTTTTTGATTTGAAAATACCGTTTTGATAAACAAAAAAGTCTAACAAAGAATAGCAACCATGATATGATTTCCGGTTACAATTCACAGAAGCCAAAATTACTGAAAACCTTACCTTGGCTGATACATCAACAAATATGACACCTGGTCTGTCTCTTAGGAATGTAAACGATCCATCAGGATTTGTACTGCTAATATGACATATTCTGGTACTTGTTATAAAATTTATAGATTTACAAACCGGCAACCTAGAACAATGATCTACACACGTCGACAAGCTGGGAAGAGAAAGCTTCAATATAATGCTGCACTCGAATATTTTATCAATTTGTTTCTCTATAACAGTAATATCCCCAAATGTTAAAAGCCAAGTCATCAAATTAACAATGATATGCTTAAATCTCATTTTTTGTTGATTTCACGTCGTGAAAATATTTTTATGAAGTTAAAACTTGACACTGACTGATTTTAATTATGTACACATGTATTTAGATATTAGGTTCATAAATATTTTAATAGCTAATTAGACTATTGTTCCATGTTTTTTCTGTTATTTAAATAGATAAAAACTGAAAAATGATATATACATTTTAATGTGTGTAATCATAAATTTAACAAGGAGGCTGTAAAGAAACCTTAACGATGACAAACAGAAATTACAAACCGCTAAATAGGAAATTGATTGGTAACATAACAATACTAATTGGAAACCTGATTCAAATTGTTACGAATTCAAGATGATGACAGTGGGGATTTTTTCTATGTTTGATCTATATCAGAACAAAGTAAAAGGCTTTTCAGCTAAAGCAATATACTGTATACAAGATCATTTATTTTTAAAATTTAGTGTATAGCTTGGGAAAGTTCCGGAAGTGAAATTTTATTGTAGTTGATCATGTTTTGTTGTTTCTTAGCGGAAGTGTGTGATATTAAATAAACAAATAAAGGGATAAGGAGTAAATATACATGGGACAAAATCCCTAAATACTTGGTAAGATTAAGCAAATAGAACAACGCCCTAATTGCTGTTCTTTATTTTGAAGTTACCATGAGGCCTCCAACAAAGAGCACACTATCAAATAATGAGCAAACCTAATAGAAGTTATATGAGAAAGTTTGTAGAGATAAATATCATAGAGAATAAGAAAAGAATCATCCATAGGAAGGGGTATAACTTTGCGTGAGGAAGATTTCTAAAATATTTTCTGAAACTTCACATAAGATAATAAAACATTTGTTAAACTTTGAAGCCAACAGAAACGACAAAACAATTGTACTTATAAGATTAGGGAAGTTTGAGCTTCATTTTGGAACATTCATGAGATCCTAGATTTATCCATTTACACAGGGGTAAATATTTTTTAACATGGGTTATACTTTTCTTCATCATAGGTCACATTTAAATACATCAACAACAAAATACCGAAGTTACTGTAAATTTATTTTCTCTTCGACGGCTCATGACTCATAAATAAATAAATCAGATAATAAGAAAACTTTCAATCATATTTTCATATATTTTAAAGCATATTAACAGCTAATGGAAAATAAAGGCAATTTTGACGTCTTAAATATCAAAAATTCTTTCAAGGATTAAAATTTGCTTGCTTATGTTGTTCTATAATCAAGGCTTGGCTTTTAAAGCAAATCACAACAGTTTTTATTCTAATTAGAGATGTTCTGATACCCACATTCTTTCTGACCGTTGTAGTAAGGTGATGTTTTTGAAATTTGTAAAAGTCATTCGGATTTCTGGGATTTTATCCATTATTGCTATGAAATATATGTTGTCCCATTACACACAATTTTCTAGGAATACAGGCTTGAGTAGCTCTTTCAAAGTCAGTAAGCAAGATTTCATTACATTGTACATTTTCCTTCCATGTGAAAGAAATAAAAAAGTGCTCATGTTGAACTAAGGTAAAAGTCCAAGAGAACCTTTTGCCGTCATTTTTTGAAATGTTAATTATCTTGAAAAGGGGGTAAATATACATTACCTATCAATTTTTAGCTTACTTTATTACTTTGCCGATGCTCTTTCCATTTATGGTTTCAATTTAAAATCCTAGATTTATTTAATTCCACCTTACTACATCCTTAAGGTATACTAACCATATAAGCAAAGCCTTATGGTAACTTCAAGATGAAGAACAACAATAAAAGTGTTGTTCCATTGCTTTGTTTTATGCATTTGTAGAGACTTTGTGGCATGTTCGTTTACTTCACATCCTTTCACTGTTTAATTACGTAATTGTGCCACTTTACTTATATCTTTACTTATGTGTTGTCCTCAAAGAGGATCATTATTATGTAATGGTTATCTTTTCATTAAAACCCTTTGCAAAGCTTCTACATATGATAATGACATAATGTTTATTTTTTGAGGGAAAAAAAGAGAATTTGAAACAATTAACAAGTGATAATATTCAGACAAATAAAGAGTCGAAATGTAAAGTTATTACGAACGTATTTCCTCTTTTGATCAAAATACAAACAAGAACATTGTTCTGAAATTCTATTTCAGATGGATATTTTTTTTTCACTAATGTACGAAATCTCATTTATGCAATCCTGGTCGTTCCAATTGTGTTCTGTCCCATGACAAAGTTCAATACAATCTTCTGTGCCTCTTTCGTCATCTGGTTGATTTATGTTCCAGTTAGTATATGTCACATCTGATTCATTAGATATCCAAGACCATACACCAAATATATTTCTTGTTGCACCAATCCAATAAGTTTGGTATTGTCTATATCATAAAAGTCACAATCAGTTTTTAAATTAAATAAATGTGAAATTCATTAGAATTATTGTATCCATTAAACTGGTTGTCTTTATATGAAATGTTTATTAACAGAACAAAAATAGAGAAAAAATATTTAGTATTATTATGTCATCCCAGACGTAGTCGGGGTGACATGTTATTCTACGTTTCTTCTGATTATTTTTGTTATCATTATGATTATTGCTTTTTTTTTGTTTTGTAATTCCTTATTTTAAATACCAATGTTATAAACACAATACAATGATTTATAACAATATGTTTGTGTATGGAAACAACATGTTTAACTTTAAGTAAATATATTTTCACAACATAGTTAGGATCTTTTAACAAATCGAAACTGATATGCTATAAAAAATAATGTAGAAGTAGAGAGGAAATGACAAAAAATATTATAGGGTAATATGACACACACACACACACACACAAAAGAAAAAAAAAGTTCAACCTCCTGCTCAACACTCACCCCTGGTAATACTTTACATTTAAAGTTTATTACATAAATGATGTGCACATGACACCAAGTCACTGTCCATCAACTGCATGTGCACAGCCACATAATTTAAATTATTACCTACTGACTATATCCTTGCACTCACATTCTCACTTACACATAAATATCTCACAGTGTGTCATTCAAATAAAATTTTCAGACTTCGCCATTTCCTCTCTATAGAGTGTCCAACTGCAGGGGACTTATACCAAACGACTGACAACATTTCAATTTTGTAAATATTTTGTATTAATTGATAAAACCCACATAAATTAGGTAATGACCTACTATACCGACATGAGTTTATGTAATATTTTCCCAGAAGCAGTAACAAATTAATAGAAATATCATATTCTTCAGAACCAAAGATAATATCTTTTGCATTTAATATAATATAAATATCGCATTTGCTTTTTAGCAATATATTCAAATAATTCAAGCCAAAAATTTCTGACAATATAACATTCATAAAATAAATGCAGGATGCTCTCTTTGTCTCCATACAAAAACTACAAAGATGAGATTCTGCAAGACCAAATTTTAAAAGTTTGGAATTTGAACTCAAAGTCCGATGTGTTATCTTATACTGAAAATTGATAAGTTTATTGTTTCTTGTTATTGAAAAAGGTCTTAGATAAATTGAATCCCAATTTTCGATTTCATAATTCAAAAATTACCAAAGTTGCATATTAAACTGTAAATTTAGTTATGCTGTACACGTGTTTCAAGGAGTAACCTCTCATCAAATGTTAATCATCAAGAAGTACTCATAATTCAGTTCATCACTCCATTTATTTTGTTGTTTTATTGGTGATTCTGAACACAAAGTCAAAAATGTTTTGTAAAATGTTTGACAAGATTTTCCATTATGTGTTACTAGTAAATAATATTCAGAAGTTATTTCATCTAGTTTTGCTGCATTACTTAACATATCTTTCCATCTTTTAGGAATCATGTGAAGGACTGAATGATACGGAAGGAAATTTACTTCCATGTCATGTGACAATCTTAATTCTGCAAATGACATAAACTCATTATTATCATTCAGTAGGTCATTTATAAAAAATATTCCTGAATTAACCCATTTTTTGAAAAAACACAACACTATTATTGATTTTTAAAGATTCGTTAAACCATATGGATTGACTAAGTATACTATCTGCACTCTCCTGAGAATTTTGACAGAGTATCATGATTATTGTTGTTGTTCCAATAATTCTTGTCCGAGCCGTTTTTTTTAAATTGCTGGACCAATTGATTTCAAACTTTGCACAAAGTTGGGAAACATCTGAAGTTATGTACAATGCGTTAAAAATTTTCAACATGGCCGCCATATCCACGTCAAAATTTCAACATTGACGGATTTCGACGAAAATTAATTTCTAAATAGATTTTGACGCTGCGAATAGTATGGAATCATCGAATGGGGAGTTTGGGGTGACATCGACTATTGCTTGCAATTGCAAATCTAGTTATATGTTTTTTTTCCTAAAAACGTCGATGAATGAAAGACATTTATTCTCATAATCTACATACATAGTGATAGAGAAAATATATATATCAATATATAACAGACAACTGTGAATAGTATAATGACAATTTAATCTAGAAGACGAACTATCATTTTAACATTTTTAATAAAGTAAGTGAGAACCGAAGCGTCAGTCTAAAAAGAACAATCCAAGGACAATGGCAACGTCGGAAAACAAAGAAACAAAGACATAACATGAGCACGGCACACAAAAGAAAATGAAGACACGCACATATACAAAACTGAACAACACGGACCCAATAAAAACCATGGGTGAGATCAAGTGCACCGGTAGAGTAAGCATCTCCTGCTTCTTATAAGACACCCGCCGTGTTGAACATGTCAACTCCGGTAGTAAAGTTAAATCCGGTAGAGGAAAAACAAACTTTACTGGCAAAGAGAAAGATCTGTTGTCATCTGGGAAACAGATATCTCATAGCGGTCCACAAGATCGTGATGTCGACCGTAAAACTTCTGTAGTGATGACCTCAAGTTATGGGCAACATACCCTTGCTTAAGTAGCTTATTTGTAAGCAACCGAGCTCTATCAAGGTAGTCACTGTATCGACCACAGGCCCTTGAGTAGCGAATGAGTTGGGATGTGTAAACTCCGTATGCTGGTGCTTTTGGAATGTTGCGACAAAGAAAGGGGAAGTTGACTATTGGAAAAGTGAAGTCATCGCGTTTGTCATATAGCCTAGTTTGTAGTGTACCTCTTTTGTCAATTTCAAGATGAAGGTCAAGGAACGAGGCTGACGTGGAAGTATCTGTAGTATCTTTAATTTCTAGCTCTTTTGGATAGATAACATGAAGAAAATCACCAAAGCGAGGATTGTTTAGTGATAAAATATCATATATATAACGGAAGCTATATTTTTGAAGGCCCTCTTTTACGGCTGTCAAGATGGATGTTAATAGCTTAGAAATAGGTTTTGTAGATCATTTAGCAGATCCAGCGATGTACCGTTGTTTGTATGGGCATTTGTGTAATTTTGGTATAGTGGCATATTTTTCTCAAAACAACGTTATTAATAAAGTTAAATATTTGATTGAATGCTGAATATATGTGTTTCAAATTTCCGGTACGAGCCTTTTCCTTTCTTGCTGCATAACACTGCATGACAAGATACAGCGGTATAATGATATGCAAATTTTTGCGTAAGTTTTAGTTTGTCGTCTTTTTGTCATATTCCTTATTATTTGTAAAAAAATAAAATCTAAATAACAAAATAACTGATTAATCTAAGCAATATTCCACTTGTGTTACTATTAATAGTACTGATTATGGGACATAGCTAACACTGTGTGGGAGTATTAATTCAAATAACATGGATGAAGTCTACAATTATAACAGAGACAATTAAGATCATCAATTTACACATTCACTGACCTCTCAATGATACTGCCAATGTCTATTGTTATACGTGGCGATTCTTTCCCAAAACATTTTGAAAAAAAAATGAGTTGGATTTTTCTTTTCAGTATTTATTGCGGTATTTCACCGGAAGACTAATCTCCGTTAGCTTCCGGTCGTTTAGCGGCGGACGCTCTTTGACCCATCTTTCAAAAATACGTTTTGCAACATTCTTTTCTTCTTCAAAATAGTGGTCGAAGAGTTAGTAGTCTACCTGTATTGGGTTATGTTTATTATACTTTGGGGAAACGGGATAGAGAAACGGGATAGAAATAGAGATAGAGTTAGGTATCAATAAATCTTTTCTACCATTCCACTGGCTTTTGCTAGTGCCGGTTCCTAGTCCGGCTATCCCGAGCTTCTATCGTTAATTATGTTTGTCTTCTGTCTTCATTTGTGTATTTCTACTGCAGTTAGTTTGTGAATAATTTCATGAAATTGTAGTTTTCGGGTCATTTTAGGTGTTTTCTGTAATCCTTTATTTTCAAATACCATACGCAATTCAA
The DNA here is from genome assembly GCA_002080025.1 of Modiolus philippinarum. NCBI lineage: Eukaryota > Metazoa > Mollusca > Bivalvia > Mytilida > Modiolidae > Modiolus > Modiolus philippinarum. The sequence continues at coordinate 113,576 of MJUU01020130.1, forward strand.
ATTGCAATAATGATTCATTTTATTTTTCTCTAGTTTATACACACCGAAGATAGTGTATATTGTAGTTTTTCAAGTAATAATCTGTAGAGATATTTTTGACCAATGATTTTACCATCCAACTTAGCATACATACTCTTGACAATTGATTTAATCCATACATCTTCGCAACCATCTTTAATCTTGACGAGATTTGAGTTTATCTGTGCCCAATCTATCTTTAAAACGGATGATCAAATTATACAAAAATGAGACACCTCTCACAAAAACTCTTAATTACAGTGGACAAATATAACTTCACATTGATATTCAGCAGTATCGAAATGCCGATGTTAGGTTTCAGTTGAGGTACATTTTCTTTATTGTACTATTTATTTGATTTAAGAATTGAGAGAAAACATCTTTGATCTCTGAACACAAATTTCAACAAATAAATGACAAAATTCGTAGTTATTATTCAATTTCTTGTATATTTCTTTAGAAAAAACAAACTAATATTTGTAGGCATAAATTGCCCGGTTTTACTTTTTTCCTCATTGACTGCTCCCGACGTCAATGACATATTTTAGCTGCGGTCGCTGTTGCTCAACATTTTTATTCTCTTCTTGTAACCATGGTGCTTTCAGTTGGATAACCCTGAGCATCGCCCAAGTTGGCACTCCATGGCGGGTGGAGAGCAAGGGGGTGACCTTGATATAATTTGTGTCAAGTATTCCACTTAAGTGCACGCTAGGGGCGTTCTTGGTCTCGCTTGAGGGGTGAATATTGTTCACCTCTGGCTACAGACCATCAGGCGACATCAAGATGTAGACAGGAATAAAAGCCCTGTCCTTGATAAACCGGAGTTTTCTATGCATCGTGTACGTTTATGTCACATGTACATTCACTCCATATCCTTTCATTTTTTCCTATTAGTTAGGCAACATTTTTATTCTTAAAAATGTCACGTACAATTCTAAAAAATTCAAAATATTTAGTACTTGGCACGAAAACTATTTTTTGATCGCAATACTATGTATTTGAAGTTATTATATAGATAGCGGTGAAAGATTGAGATTTCCCAATGAAAGAAAAGTGATAATTAACTGTGAAATTATTTTTCCATAATTTCACTCTAGGAAATGACGTCACAATAGACGTTGTCAACGTTGTTGTTAAGTAAACGTCAGAGCGGATTAATTTTGGAAACGTAGTTCATGAAATGAATCATCTATGGAACCATCAAATATGCATGAAGATCTATAAAATAAAAACTATAACTAATCCTTGATTCTTATTATCGAAAATATTCAACTCATGATCGAAAAAAAACGCTGTAATTCACTCATGCGCTCCGCGCATTCGTGAATTACTGCGTTATTCGATCATTCGTTGAATATTTTGCGATACTCAGAATCTTGCATTAGTTATAGTATAATTATATGTGTTTTGAAACAAAAACGTATAAACTGCAAAAAACAACATATCTCTAGTGATATAAGTTGTTTCTCTTATTGTTTTGTTCGTTGTTTTATTCGTTTTCCGTACTCTACTGAAGTAGATGAGAACCGAATAGTCTAAAATGAACTTTCCAAGGACAACATGGAAAACAAAGAAACAAAGACATAACATAAAACAAAGAAACAAAAACATAAGTGCAGCACCTAAAAAATGAATACAAACACACAAAGAAAAA
>MJUU01020131.1:5019-23493 GCA_002080025.1 Modiolus philippinarum
TTTTGAAAAACTTATTTTTTAACACCTTTTCTATGCATTAATTTTACATATTAATTTGATATTTGTTATGGTTATGGTTGCATCTTGGTAAGGCACACATTCTGTTTGATTTTTTTTAATCAAAATTTTGTTGTGGTCAAACAATGCCATAAAGTTTGAGTTAAACAGTTGACGGGCTTTTCATGTGCTCTTGGCGCTGCAATTTATTCCAGGAGTTATGCCCCTTTGAACACATTTTGACCATATATTGTGGTTTCTTGAGACACTTTTCATGAGTAAGAGGGGTATCAGCTTTGCACATATTCAGTTATTCTACTTTCTCTAAGAAGGAAGGAAAACCAGGTTTGATGTCATGTCGACATCCATTTCTTGTTTTTCTTACTTCAGAGCAAAGTTGTCAAATTAAAATGTTAAAATATTTGCAAGGAGGCTCAATAAAAAAAGTGATAAATACTGCAGTACTACCATATTAGAAGTGTCACTTGTTTTAAATTATCCAAAAAACAGCCTTTGTTTTTTGTCAATAACTTTAGTTTCATTTTTGAAAATCTTAATACAGAGTTCAAATTTGTTTGGCTAATGAGTTCTGAATACTCATTTGGTATTAATATTTTATTTGAATTGCTCTAAGCTCTTAGCTGTATAAAATGAAAAAGAGATAAAAAAGACAACATGGACAAATTGCAAGTGATAAATTGTAATCCAAAATAGTGTCCTGTGAAAAAATGTCCTTCCTGTTATATATTTCATTGGAAAATCCAAGAGGACAATATTTCATGATCATCATGCGTTTTATTCCGTCATGTCCGTCCTCGGACTTTATCATAGGTAACAATTGTAAAGGTGGACAGTATTTCACAGCGGACACAATGTAATGTTACAAAATCAAAATTTGTGAGCCGTCCCAGCAAACTGCATGTGTATGGGGTCACCGACTTTCATCCCTTTTATATACTAAATTAATTGTTTTATCTTTATCAATTGTATATACTGCGATTGTTTCTGATTATTCTTCCAGAGAGGGCACATTAATTTGCAAATAAATGTATTGCATATTGTCTATCAAGGTGATTACACAAAAATATTTCACACATTCATTCATTACAAAAATATTAATTTTAGGTGGGGTCTGGAAAAATGCTGTAATCCCTTCTGTCTCTTATCAAGGAAAAATATAATCTGAAAAACAAAATGATAATTCTAACCCCAGCCTTCAACAAGCCTCTTATAGTAATAAAATAAAAATGGTATAGCTGGCCATTTTCATTTTTATTTTGTTTCACAATTTAATTTGTGGCCATCACACAACATATATATTTTTATATTTATTCTTATAGTAATACCTCAATTCCATTTTTGTTGTTTGTGGTAAAAAAAAAATTACTACCTTTCGCTGCACAGATGATGAAAAAAAATATGAAGGAGGCTTTCTGCCCCCTCCCCCAAATGCTTATTTTGAAACAAAAATTGTTGATACAAGTTAAAAAAAATTTCTGTCCAGAATACAATGTAAAAACCATACCCCCTTCAAGTTACATGGTTGAAATATCTCTGTCGATAAAAAAGGCAATTCTTATAATACACATCATAATCCCTTATTTTTAATTACTGTACATTGAAAAAAAGATGAGTGTCTCCTCCTCACATGCTCAGTTACGGTACCCTGCCTGGTTACCTTGTGCTTTGGTGATATTTTTTTCACATTTGCTGCCGAATTTCTGTGGAAAATTTGAATAGGAGGGGGGTTCACAACATTCATTAACCTTTGTAAACCATTCATTCTTTTACCGTCCATGCAGGACAAAGTCAAAGTGACAACGCTTAATTTTCATTCATGTCATTAATCTACAGAATGTCCTCACGTATTTTTGTCATTTTATGTACGTTAGATAAAATTCGTGTAGCCTTTTGAAAGTATAAAATTGATTTCTTTTACTATCAATATTGTGAAAAGGTAATATTTATACTAAATTCTTTCGATGACCGACGTACATGACGTGTCAACAAACTGGTTCCTAGACCGTCAGGTTTAAAAAACGTCGGAAACCAGTACATACAAGTTCAAGGTCAGCCATCGCCTGATACCGACCGTTATATTTGTATATGACGAAGGCATACTGAATATTGCGGCGGGAACCAACCTATGGGCTGTCTTACACGGAAAGCATCCATTTGCGGAAGAAAATTTATTATCTGCATATAGCAAAGATAACAGGAAACACCTACAATGGCCGAAAAACATAATCACATGCCACAATGTACAAAGGAACTGCACTTATGTTTCTTCAGTGCAGATCAAATCAAAATATTTAGAAATCCATAAACCGAAATATGTGTAAAACCTGATATAGAACAAGTAACCAATAGTATCTACATAGAAGCAAATATCAGCTAAGGACATAGCAAGAGGGAGACACTCCTTCTAACCGGGTTTTCCATCGGAAAAATTCGGTTATTAAAATGGTGAAAATAGCGGGCGGCTGCCAAATGGGTACATCTTTTGTCCGGAGCAAATCTCCTACAGTATTTGAGATAGGAAGTTTTTATTTTGCAGATCAATTGTTCATATATCAAAGGTGTGCATGGAACTTTGATTTTGATTTTTGATAATTTACGTCAAAAATATCAGTTGTTGAACTTAGTCATTTTTACATCAAATTTTTAACTGTTACAATAGGGTACCCCCGTTTGTCCGGAGCAAATCTACTACAGTATTTGAGATAGGAAGTTTTAGTTTTTTAGATTAATTGTACATATATTAAAAATGTGCATGGTACTTTGATTTTGATTTTTGATAAATATCAGTTATTGAACTTAGTCATTTTTACATCAAATTTTTAACAATAGGGTACCCCCTATATCCGGAGCAAATCTCCTACAGTTTTTGAGATCGGAAGTTTTTATTTTGCAGATCAATTGTACATATATCAAAGATGTGCATGGTTTTTTTTGTTTTGATTTTTGATAATTTATGCCAAAAAAAACAGTTGTTGAATTTAGTCATTTTACGTCAAATGTCTGCGAACAGGATAACCCATTTGTTCAGAGTTTTTCACGACAGAAAGTTTTTATTTTGCATATCAGTTGTATATATATATATATCAAAGGTGTGCATTGTACTTTAATTTTGATGTTTAATGAATGATGCCAAAATCATAAGTTGTTGTATTGGCCATTTTTAGGTCAAATATTTACCAATAGGGTGTCCCATTTGTCCAGAGCAATTCTCCTACAGTTTAATAGACAGGAAGTTTTTATAATGCAGATCATTTGTACCTGTATAAGAGGGTTGCACAGTACTTTTATTCTACTTTTTGATTAAAATCCAAGTTGCTGAACTTTCAGAAATAGGCTACTTTGGTGGAAGGTTTAACATTGAAAATTAATGAAAATTATAAGTACATTTCAAATATTCAGGGTCAACCCATGTGTAACAAATACTGTCAATGTAAAAGAAAACCCGGTTTACTGTGACATTGACAGCTTTCCGCTTGTTTTTATTTAAGAGATTGCAAATTTCAAAATAAAATAAAACCGAAGTACTACTAGATTTGTTAATACCCTCGGGGTCCAATATTCCACTAACAAAGGCATCGGCTCAGTGGTAATAAATAACAAGATACCGAAGTTACTGTGAAATTTCTTCTGAATATGACCATTTTGTTAACTTATATCTCTGCAGTAAATTTATGGGAAGATGAGAAGAGAACGCTTTTTAAGTTTTAATAGCTGCTGTCTGATTCTATTTATTACTTTCAGTGAAATAGTTAATCCTAAATCGAAGTCCAATTGCCAATCAGCATAATCTTTTTTTTTTTGTTTCGTTTTTTTTTTTTTTTTTTTTTTTTCAATTACTCGCTTCCTTGGGATATGAAGTGACAAAATAATACTGAAGGGACTACTGGAAAGCGTAACGAATTAACCTAGATATTTTATTTTTTTATATACTTAATCAACAAAAACGTGTAATGAACCTTTCCCTAGCACGGAGTTTTCAAGTAAATTTTTTAGCAATGAGAGGTTTCTTTTATTGGGTGAAAAGAAGACGAAAGGAGGATATATCAATCAATCTATCTATCACTGACGAGAAAAGAAGAAGAAAGGAGGATATATCAATCAATCTATCACTGACGAGCAAGGGGTTAAATTTGATATAAGTTTTTGTTACTTCTTGTCAATTAGTATTTTTAAGTTCCTTTTTTAATGCATATTATTTATATACAATTACCAACCGTATGTGATTTGGTATGTCAGTTACCTGCCAAAGGTCGTTGGTTCTACAATGTACCCAGGTACTCCGGCCTCCTCCACAACGAAATCTGACGATATAGCTAAAATACTTCTGAAAATAGCGAAAAAAAAATCCATATAAACACTTATCTTTTTAATATAGATCTATTTTTGATTATGTTAATGCTGCTAGGGTTGACATACAACTAAAATCAATCAATTAATCAATCAAATAACCGTTCTCATGTTTATGATTCAAATAAGTGCATATGAGCATGAGAATAAAATGTCATCCGTTACGTTGCAGCCGTCCGTCTGTCCGTCTGTTCATCATCATTACCTAAGAAATAGATTAACTATGGGTTAGTTGATATTTACATTATCTTCACCCGCCGTGCGCTATCCCGGCTTATAAATAGGCCCGCAGCATCATCTGAGCTTGGAGTATGAGTCTTTCTAACAGAGGACCCCGAGGGAACCCCGGGATATAGAAATAGGACCTTGTATCTCCGGCTTGCGGGGTGCGACCCCTCCTAAACGGGGCTGGCCCCGAGGGTCCCGGGATATAGAAATAGGACCCATTCCGTGGTTGTGCGTCATTAATAAATACACAACCCATCTTTCGGATGGGATGTAAACACAGGTCCACGTGTTAGAAGAAATGCAACGCTTCCTGCACGTTAAAGGACCCTTGTAGCAAGCTTTTTTTGAGTGGTCCGTAGGTGATCGGCTACAAAGCTTAATTCTCTGCCCTTTTCGATTTCACCCTACTTTTCCAGTGGCAGTCAGAATTTCCCGTCCCATGACCCTTTCCATACCCCAAAGTGATTATTTATTAACAAACTTGTTCTCGTCTTGATATAGCTGAAATATTGCTGAGTAAACAATATTCAATCAATCAATCAATCATTATCTTCACTGTAACTATTGAAAATGCTTTATTAATAAAAAAAAAACAAAAAAAAATAAAAAAACAGACGCCTTTATTTGTTTAGAAAAGATCCATAAGAGCATTATATTATGTAATTAGTATACGGCGAATATTCCCCTGAATACAAATACAGATTTTGTGTCATTATCTCGTGCATATCTCCATTGTAGCAGGTTTGTCATGCCAACAAAGTCTAAGTGTACATAACATTGCATTCATAACATTCTACGCTGTAGAATTTTGAGCAGTATGGTAACAACAATATTTCCACCAAATACTCAATGAACTTCATTTTTGATTATAATCCAATAATGCTACTGTGGTCTATTGTAACAACGATGGATTCGTCTCTGAAGGAGTAAAGCTGTTCCGGTGATTTGGAGCACAGAGTTGTCTCACAGGAAAATCATCCAAAGTTGAGAAAGTTAAAGAATTGAAGTTTAACTAAATGAGCAATCTGTTTCTGAAACAAGACAATTACGATTTTTCAACATTTTTAATTGTGGAAAATTTGTTAAAAGAACTAGGAAGATCATCCATGAGGAACTGATGTCTTTGAGGAATTGACCTGATGGGAATAGACATCAACACAATCTAATTAAAATTAGATCTACCAATTGTTCCTTACAGTATCTGCTAAGATCTAACAACACCCCATTTTACTTTCTGTTTCGATAATACATTCGAAATCCTCGGCTTTTATCATAAAGCTTAATGTCTTCAAAATCATGAAGACTGGTTTCTGATTGGTTGATGTCAAATGTCATAGAACTGAAAGTAAAATGGGATGTTGTTAGATCTACCATGCAGTGATTGTAAGGAACAATTGGTTGGTGTAATTTTTATTAGATTGGACATCAACATTGCGCTTCTCTGTATTGTGGATAAGGCTGCAGGTACAATAGCCAAAGACATATCGAAGTGTTTGAAGAGAAATCGGGATAGTTAAAGTGAAGAACAAGTGAAAGAGCAGTGGTATGTCACCAAAACAGAAAAATTCGCCCTCTATAATTTATAATTTACATCAATCTTTTTTGTACCTTATGAAATTTCAACCACCATTTCTTCTAATTTTTTCTCGGGATTATAGTGTTTGAAATTCAAGTTCAAGCTCTATGATATATTTTGGCTGCGATCGATGTTGCTCAACATTTTATTCTCTTCTTGTAACCCTGGTGCTTTCAGCCGGATAACCCTGAGCATCGCCCAAGTTGGCACTCCATGGCGGGTGGGGAGCAAGGGAGTGCCCTTGATATAATTTTTGTCAAGAATACCGCTTATGTGCACGCTAGGGGACTTCTTGATCTCGCTTCAGGGGGTGAATATTGTTCACCTCTTGTTGTAGACCCTCAGGCGACATCAAGATGTAGACAGGAATAAAAGCCCTGTCATTGATAAACTGGAGTTTTCTATGTATCGTGTGCGTTTTTGTCACATGTGCATTCACTCCATATCCTTTCATTTTTCCTTTCTAGTTAGTTAAATAAGCGTTCTAGTGTGGATGTTTTCTCTATGATAGCCAGACATATCAAAAACATTTAACAGCAAAGGGAGCAAAATAATTGGATGTGGTATCATAGTTGTGTCTGTTTATTTATTTTTTTTATGAATTTGTGAATAGGGTACTGAGTTTAAATGTATACATACATTTATTAACAAAATTTATTAATTGATGTTAAGCATATGTTATACAGCTAAAAATTCCTATTTATCAATAATAATAATAACAATTTATAGAGCGCTTTATCTATAGAAAAATACTCTAAGGCGCTGTACAATGTATATAAAGTATAACAATACAAGATACAATATACAAACCAAAGTTAAAGATGTAAAAAAAAAATGAAAAAGTGAAGATATGAATATAAAATTATAAAATAACCGACACTTTGGGCAATTCAAAGATATTGCGATCCATGAAAACAAACACTATACTGTTAAGTACAAATCTTGATAAAATGGAATTCACCTTCCTGCTTTTCCCGATTGGTGTCGCTGCTGAATTATCAGATAGTTCGTGGGAAAACTTATGTTTCACGCATGTTCAAAAATTATTCCCTGTGCGTGACTTTTCCCGGAATCACGACGTCATAGAACAAAACCTGATAGTGCAGTGGCGACACCAGACGGGGCAAAATAAGGAAGGTGCATTCCATTAAAATAAGATTTAAACCCAAAATAAATATTTCATAAGAAATAAAATAATTAAACACATGACTATGGAAACATATTAGGAGTACAGAACAACAGGAGTACAGAAAGAAGGGTGCTATTTTTTTTTTCCTGTATAAACTACAAATGAAAGGATATGGAGTAAATAGGGTCTGTAAGTCTCGTCCAATTTTTGGACTTCCGGGTACATAATCTGTACCCGGAAGTTACATTTTTAACAGAAAAATATGACGTTTCAAGCAAACAATAAAGACGTCATAATCCAACAACGTCATATTTTGGCGGGAAAAGTTTTCAAATTTGAATTGTATCGTGATTTCCCGGTGTCACATGACGAGACTTACAGACCCTATACACATGAGACAAAGTCTCTACAAATACATGGTAAAACCAAGCAATGAAACAACGGTTTTTATTGTTGCTCTTCACTTTGAAGTCACCACGAGGCCTTTAACAATGAAATTTGCTCATACCTCAAAGTAAGTTCAAGGTTGTCTGTTTGCTTTCTAAGTTTGTTAATTCCATAATTCAGTAAGTGTTGAAATTTTCTTTGCTTTGAATATTTGTTGAATAATCTCCATTTTGGATAGAAATGGAGATTGAAACCTTTTCATAATTTATTCTTTCAATTTCCATTTGAATATTTGAAAAAAAAAGTCCTTGCATTTAAAAATAATACTTCGTAACCTGGTCTCACTCCTAAAGGGGTTCATTTGGACATGTCTATATAGTTTTTAATATGGTTGAATCTATTAAATGTTTTGTGAGACTCAGGAAATAGCTTTTATTCCAAATATTCTTCCAATACCGTATTATCAAAAGTGTGCTTTGTGTAAGCTGTTTGTTGACTGTGTTAATGCTTGGTCTAAACTTCTAGGAAGAGTAGGTTCATGCAAGACAAAGCAGGTGGAAAAATACCAGAAAAATTGTTGATCGCAATGGTACTGACTTGGTACAGGCATTTCAAAAGAAATTGTGGAATAAACCGATTTTATGGCATGCCAAACCTCCCCCTCTATTTTGGTACTGCAATTTCTATCCAAAAGTCGTAGACAGTAAAAAGAAATGATCATCACAGTATTAATTTAAAAAAATCAGAGTTTGGACAGCGCGAAACTTCATTTTTTTTCCTCAAGGGACTGATATCTGTTGAAGAACTTTTTCTATAATCGTATGAGACGGATTTTTTTTAAAGCATTGGTTAATAAGACGGCCACTGAGAAAACTATAATGTCTAATGAGAAAGTCTTATAGTTTTTTTTCTAACTCTCGCGTAACGAATCAACTATGAAACATACACCCCGTAAGCAGAAGAAGCGGAATTTTACTGTCCATGTTAGGGAAATCGATAGTTTTGAAATAAGAGTCGTCCCTTTTGTCGTAAATTTCAGTACTGAGATAACCATTTTCGTCAAATTTGAGTTATAAGTCCAAAAAGATGTAGATCTAGTTGTTTCCCTTATCTCCAGTTCTGGGGGATATATCAATAGGGTCTATTAGGCAAAAGATGCGGTACAAATGGTAAGATCTAAAAGTTGAATTGAACTATTTAGCATCTTTTAGTTTATGATCGTTAACGAGTCCCTGAAGGAAGTCTAGTAGGAATATAAAAACAAGTCTGCGAGAAGGGGAGCACAATAAGTGTCCATTGGTATACCAACTTGTTGATAAAAAGCACCTCAAAATGTGACAAGTATATTAGCAATAGGAAAATCAAGCATACTGCACATCTGTTTTTCATCGTAGCATACTTTTCCTTTAAAATTGGTTTTTTAAAAAAATGTGGGTTTATAACCTAATACAACATTTTTTTTATTGGCAAAGTCTTTACGAATGATACCTTTGATTCGTAATCAAATGTTTTGATAGAATGTTTTTGAGAAAATGAACGGGGTTTAAGATTTTTCAATAAATCCCTCGAATTTTTAAGTATTTACATGTCATTTATGTCACTTTGGGCATGAATAGTTCCACAGTGTGTGTGTGTGTCTTTGACTGCAGTCAAAATCTTAGTTAATTCAATAGACAATTCGGTAGTTGAGCAAGATGGAGATCCAGCGATGTACCTTTCCTTGCTTGAATTTTTGAGTAATCTTGGTACCCAATATAGGTATGACAGGTCTTGATTGTTATTTTTAGTATGAAGATTAAAAAAGGACATGAGTGACATGTGATAGGAAAAGATTTCATCTTTGTAAAATGAACCTTTTTTGTATGTATCAGTAATTGGTGTATTGTGATCAATGCCTAGTTCTTTGATGTTGCAGTTGTAATGATGTGCTTTACATACAAAAAGGAACCCTTGTCTGCAGCTGCAACAACATATTTATCATGTAATGTAGAGAGGCACTTACTTGCTTCAGGATCTTCAAATACCGACTCGTAGTTTGTTAACACGACTCCTACACTATCGACCAAGTGCGAATCGACGAGATCATTATGCTAGTCAACACAATATATGATATTGTTGAAAAATTCATTATTACTTTTGTAAACATTATTGATCTTATGATAGTAAAAATTCTTTTATCGGAATCGCATCTATTTTTTAGACTCTGATAATTATCCCATCGATTCGCACTTGGTCGATAGTGGCCTTACTAATAATCGAATGGATACCTTACCCAATCTTACAAGGGCTAAAGATCAGTTTCTTGGTAAGTCTATTTCTTAACCCATGCTCTGGCGTGATTTTCAACAGAATAAATTGAAATGTCTTGATTTTTTTTATTATTAAATGAGAATCAAACATGCTTTAGAAAAAAAAAAATTATATTGATACAAACTGCAATATTCTCACCTAAAATATTCTTTCTGATTGTTAAAGCTCGAGAAAAATGCCTTTATTGCTTTTGCTAAATGTCTCTTTTAACATTGTTATCAATAAAATCTTGTTATTATCTATGCCTGGATGCAGTAATAAAACTTAACTCAAAATGAGTTATTTTGAGATAGGGCATAAGATAAGGTTTTTGTCAAAACTTAAACATTCGTCTTTGATCATATTTTATTGATGTTCTTTAAGGTTGGTTTCGATATGGGGGGGGGGGGNGGGGGGGATTTTTTTTTTTTTTTTTTTTCTCTTTTTTTGGCAAGCGGGAAACAGCATTATGGCAAAAATGTGCACATGAAAACGGGAAAGGATGTTCAGCGTGAAGCGAGAACCGCTTAAAATTGAGCTTGTGAAACGGGAAAAAGCGGTTTCTCTAAGAGTCTTTGTAAAATCTTTTCCCGCCCGTGAAAAACTGACTGGATTTCGGGAAAGGGACCCCCTCCCCCCAACACTGAGAACCCCTTCAGGATTGCTGTTTGCAATACCACTTTGGTTAAGTAGAATTCTTTTAATTCCATGTGTGAATATTTATTTTACAATACTTTTTATACAGACTAAAACGAATTATTTCAGTAATATTTTTAAGAACGTATTTTGTTAGAAGTATTAAAAATTGGTTATTTTGTTGTTTAACTACAGTAATTGCGAGTACCTAGAATTATATCAAGTCGTCATAATTTAAAATTTGCTAATTGTCAATGTTTTTTAGGTGAAGGCTATAGAATTCAATTGTTTATTTAATTAGTTACATATCATAAGGTACACATGTGAACAAAAAATTTAAATCTACAAGTACATAATTCGTTTTTCTACATGATAATTCGTGTATAATGGTAACATGAGACTTAAACCTTATGACTATATAAATATAGTTATTACCGAATAGCCATGTGCTAATAGCGGTTATTGCCGCCATGAGTAACTATTTAGCATATGGATTATTAATGTTTTGTGTTTTGTCTTTAGTATGTTGTGAGTAGATTTTTTATGTAATGTATGTCCATAAACTATGAAAAAATGTTAAGTTATATTGTTATTAATTAAGTACAAATGTCTGCTTAGTGGGCAATGTTCATATCTAAATATGGAAAACGAAAGTAAAAAGGATTCAATGAAATGCAAAACATTTATATAATAGCATAAAAACGTTCACAAAAATTAGATTCAACGAAGACACACTTTATAACAATTGTTGTTAACCCTTCGTACGTCCTTACCATTCCGGACTCCAATTCTCTTATATCATACATTTTCATCCGATTGATTACAAACTTTACAGGATTGTAGATCACAACTGTTAGTTTCGCATAATGTGATGTCATAAAATTTCTCAGTGTTATTGCCCTTTTTAAAATAAAGTTCGTTGGCACTATCTTTCTTAATATATATTTGATCCGATTGCCTTCAACTTCACTCGTCCGTTAAACATAATAAATAATTGTGCATATTTTGTTGTCAGAATGTTTAACAACCCTTTTATGCAGGGTCATGGTCTTTAATGTCAAAATTAAGTTTGTGGGCAGTATTTCTCCTACATCTTTGATCCACTACAATTTGATCAAACAACTGATAAGAGCTTTTTCTTAAGTAAGCAATATTTCAACTACACCAGAATGAGAAGAAGCTAGACAATTCAACATTTTAATAAGAGGAAAGAAATCAATGTGGAAGGAACAACCGGGGTCAACGAGTTTTGATTTTTATAATCCGAAAAGGGACGAAATAGGAAGAGGCAGTCCTTAGTCTTCCATAAGACTCCCAGTTGGTCTGATTAATTTGTAAATCTTAAAACAATTAAACGTGAAATATTTATCCACAACAGAGTTCTTGGTTATTGACAGATCCAAAAATTTTGATTTAAGCCTAAGGCGTATTTTTAACGTTTAAATCTCTTCTTCCTATGTTGCAGTACAAGTTTCCAATCTGTACACGGATATTAATAATAACATATAACCAAATATGAATCAAATGTCATAGAAATATCAAAAAAAAACAAAAATAGTCAATTTAGATGACAACTTGACCTGAAAGAAGTGTTTTATATCATACGTCATACAATCCATCTTCGCAAGCCAAGGGTTACGATCTGCTTCTCTCTTCTTCACCCTTGGCAGATCAAGCCACATTTTTGGAGACACAGGTTTAAAATTATCTCCCTTTGAGGTATGATTTTTATTATGATTTATTGTAAAAATTAAAGATAATTTATGATATCTAATAATGTCAAAATTCAAAAAAATATTTAATTCAAGAAAAATGAATCCTAAAAAGTAAAGAAACATTATAAATCCTTGAAATTTTGCAAAATTGAAAAATCACTGCACACTTTATTTTAAGTCTTATTTTTATTTTATATATTAAAAATATGATTTTAAAAATTCTGATTGGATGCAGCCAAGTCTAACTGCAACCAATCAAATCTGTGGATTTGAGGCTTCAGAAATCCAGCTTGATCTGCCAAGGGTGAAGAGGAGAGGAGCGAATCGTAACCCTTGGCTAGCGAAGATGCATACAATCGGTCATAAACATTTACTGATCATATTGACCATATTGAAAGAAAAGTGAATACTGCTTCCTATACCATACGGGAAATAAAAGGAATAGCCAAAATGTCAGGGACTCAGTTATTACAGATATATAACAGCTTGGTGAGATCGGCAACATAAAATACAAGTCCAGTCTGGCAGGCTGTTACAAGTGACAAAAAAGTGAAGCCTGGGTCAGTTCAAAGAACACTGGTTACCCTTGTGCCTCGGGTCACCAGCAAAAGCAGACAGAGAGTTTCTTGAAGTAGAAATAAAGATTACACCAATAAACTACCCTCCATTAGAGGAAATAAAGATACGAGATGTTACAAAAATACAGTAATAGTCTGAATCAACAACATGAGAGGTACGTTGGAGACGACTAAGATTAACTTCACTATTTGAAAAACTAAATCAAACCATTGACAAGTACAAATCAAGAAGCAACGTGGATACCAAAATTATGGACCCTTAATATGCATACAGGCAGGTTGTCAATTAATGACGAAAAAGACACCGCATTACTGGAACCGTATGGAAAGCCCAAAGAACAAAACACAAGAACAACTGGAAATGAGAACGGGCATAGTTATCCAGATAGTCGGGAAAATCGCTATATGACAGCATCTCTGTATTAATAAATATATGCAATGAAACGCTGAACCATGTGGGGACATGCACTGTTATCTATATGGACAATCCAAGGGCAGTCTACCTGAAACGGTCTGTGGCGCATAGAGGATTTATCCATATAGCTGAACTGGAGGCCATATTAGGAATGTTGCACAACAATGTGGAAAACTTTTCATGTACAAAGCTATATATCCAGATAGTCAGACGACCGTGGGTATCCTAAAATTTGAATGGAAATCATCTAATTTTGTGGGTTAAATATTATACAGACGCTAATAACATGTTCCAAGTCTCTTAAGATATGGCATTGAAGCGATATTTAATTGGTCACCTGGGCACGCAGATATTACAAGCAACGAGCAGGTAGATGGACTTGTAAAAAAACCGGCATCATAGGCCACTAAATACCAGTTTTAATTTTTTACGGTCAAATAGGGTGAAACTAAGACTCAGACAAGAGCTTAATGAGCCAGCTGATGACATGTCAAATACTGCATACATGTGTTATCTTCACAAAGGGTGTTAATTTGCATTAAATACCTGTTATGAGCATTTGTTTTGTTATTCAGGACTCTTTAGTTCTTGTAAATGCCTTGGACTGTTCCATTTCTTTGTCTTTCCTTTGATTCTCTCGATTTCGAAGCACTTTAACTGATATATTACTAGAACTTCGAATAATTTACTTATCCCGAATTATTTACCTCGAATTAAATACTTCTACCTCATTTATTTTTATGCATATTCATTCATTCATATGTCGTATGCTTTACTTTGTACATTCCGTCAGTTTCAGCTAAATATGAGATGAAGTTTAAGTTTCATGTGAGAAAAATTTCAAAGTTTTAGGATCGAACCTGTGCTACTTTTCTGTTATATCAATGGGATTAAACGACTTTCATGAAACGGCGCGGCTTCCATCGCAAGTTAATGTACAGATGAAAGAAAATATATTTATTTAAAGTGACAATAGATCGATAAATTTTTAAAATACAATCTAATCGGTATTTATATAATAAAAG
This sequence comes from Modiolus philippinarum, assembly GCA_002080025.1. NCBI lineage: Eukaryota > Metazoa > Mollusca > Bivalvia > Mytilida > Modiolidae > Modiolus > Modiolus philippinarum. Next base: position 19,363 of record MJUU01020131.1, read on the forward strand.
TAAACAAATACCTGAGACACTTTTTCGCATGAAGAACAAAAAATACATTTATTAACTAATTGATATATGTACCCTAAATAAAATGATTTAAATAAACATGAGTAGAAGGTTCTATTTCAATTGCGGGATGTCAACATGTATTTTTAGATATATACTTTTTGTATTTTTCATATTCGGCGATATTTTTCATATTCGATGTCTTTAAATTAGTTAAAGAATGTTTCAGAGTAATTAATTGAATTAAAGTGCTTCGTAAGAAAAGGGGTGATTAAAATGCCTTCGCGCTGTGCGCCAAGATCCTTGACCACCCCTTTTCTTACGAAGCACTTTAACTCTGAAACATACTTAAACTATTACATAGGTCAGGGACAGGTGTTTATGTTTGTTTTACATGTGCATTTACATTGTACGTATTTGGAGCATGTTAGTGTGAATTAAAAAGAAATCATACCATGTAAAGTACTGTTTCTGGTTGTGAAACGGAAGAAAAGGGTCTTGCATATTGCCTTGTACCTTGCAACTAAAGAGCATACTTTTCTGACATTTTTGTCTGATTTTGCTTTTTTTAAAGGTTATCGTAGCAAAGATTGAGGTTTAGCTGATTGCAAAAATAGGTAAACATTATATTCATCTATCATTCTTCATCTTATGGAAACTTTTAATTTTTACATATTCCTAGATACTTTCCACTTTCGTAATTGGCTTTTTCGACTGAAATACCTCAGACTATTATCATGTAAAAACATAGCAAATATTATTTTGGTAAATTTACATCCTATGCATAAAATTGGGTTTATATTCCTGTAGCGTAATATAGCATGCACTGAATGGACACCGGTAGGGTACGGTTAACTAACATTACAATGGATAGAACAGTATACTATTGAAGATTTATTAAGCATCAATAGAGATTAATTATTGTAGTCCACAATTCGAGTTTACTTTGTTAGGAGCCAGTAGATCAGTTTGCGACCATAATATACATCAAAGTGACGCCTCGAAGTCTTTAAATTCAAAACAATTATATGTAAAATCTTGAAAATATAAATCAAAAACTAGCTACAAGTCTCTTATTAAATCTATATAAAAATATATTTGCGACCTACCAAATGCAGTTACAGGGACATGTGATAGCTGAATCTATGAAAGAATCAAATCGTTCAATTTTTTGGAGGTGATGCTATGCGGGGGGTAAAAAGATATGTTAAAAATAATACAAATTGATTTAAAAGGGTTTTTTTTTAAACTTAATATATTTTATACTTTAATACTATAATAAAGGAAATGCACAATTTTCGCCCAATTAAGGGCCAAAGGCATATTACAAATAAAGTGACAATATACATTTTTAAACGAACATACGTATAAAGCAAATGAAAATAAATGTTTCTTGATTTCTTATAAAATAAAAAGCATTCATAAGAGTAAAATTTCAATGTGAATTTGAGAAAACGTCAAAATCAGGAGAGACCGGAAGTGTTTGATGCCACATTAAGAAAAACAGTTCTCATGTGTAAGATATTATCTCATAATTACGAGATTATATATAGATGTTTTCTCAAAATTATGAGATACTATTTCAAAATTATGAGATCTTTTCGCATAATTATGAGTTATGATCTCATAATTATGAGATATTTTTTCTTCATGCGGCATAAATATAATGTTTCTTATTAACAGGTTACCAAAGATGCAAGTATGGGTTTATTTATTACTATTGTAGTGTTGGTGATTGTTGTAAAAGAAATGGCAGATGGCATTGTGAATCCTACTTATTCAAATACACCTGTGATTCTTTTGCAGAGTAAGTTCGTTGCTAAAATAGACATTCAACATTAATATATTTCCGGAAGATTAGGTTCGCCTTTAACCTTAAACCTACTTGGCGTCAAGGTTGTACAAAAAATAACCATTAACCCAACAAATTCTGAGAAATGTTAACAGTAAATAATACAGTAACATAAATGAAGCAGGATTCATGAAACACAATACATTAATCACTACAATTTCAATAAACGTGACCCTTCGTGTTAGAAAGATACCCTTTTAAGACAGATTTGTCTTATTTTAAAATATTTGTAGGTTTGGACTCAAAAATAAAAAAAAAATGAAAATGGTATGTCATCGAATATTTACTATTATGAGAGTTCGAGAACCTGGCTTAAAATCGATACTTTCAGCAAAATTTCAAAAATATACAGGGAACTCCGAAAACCTTTTTTTTTTTTTTTTTTCTTTTGTCTTTCTATGAATTAAGTGGCACACACATTTCTCTCACTTTTTAATATTTAAGAGAAGTCTACATTGTAGGTATGTGTTGACCTGAAAAATCTATTGGTCGCGGTGTTATTAAGATATTGTACAGAGTTTACAAAATATAAATTATACGGGAAAAGGGTGATAGTTCGTATCAAATAAAAAATAAATAGGACGATTTTACTTGTTACATACAATGAAAGTAAATGGGAACCGAATCGTCAGTATAAAAATTAGAATAACCCAAAAACAATGACAACATCAGAAGAACATGTCAAATATATAAGGACATCATACAAGTATGGCAAAGTAAAACACAGTACAAGGTCGATAAAAGAACTTAACGGATTCAATTTAAAGTTAATTCCACAAGCGGCTCCGACTCTTTAAATTTCTGAGAATAAGCGTTATTTTGGCATGGCAAAGGTTAAAAAGATACCGTGAAAGCACTATTGTTGGTGGGGACTCAATTTTCGTTGATTTCGTGGTTGACTTAAACCGTCAAATTTGATACCCAACGAAATACAATGACCCTTTGATTTGTACTGTGGAAAGTGTCAAGCCACAAATTTAAGAACTCATGAACTAATAGTTTGTCTGCAATCCACGAATAAAAGTACTTTCACAGTAGGCGATTAGGCATAATCCTACTTAGTTTAACTCACTTAAAAAATTTTTACTTTTTTATTTCATTTATTTTAAAAAAAAAACACATACCCTACAAAAAAATCATGTAAACGCTAAGCAAATTTGCCTATACACATGTGTGTAAATTTTCATGGGGGCATATTTGCTTACGTGCGTATATTTTGTGTATGTAAATGTGGGCTCATCTGGTGATTTTCGATTTTGTATCACTTTTTTCTAATTATGCGAAAGGATGGTAAATAGCTATGAAAATAATTCATTTTATTATAAAGATAGCGGTGATTTATCAAGTGTTCTCAATTAATTAATGTCATGTTGTCAACGGAGAAAATTAAAGATTTCTAGTCACCGGAGGAAGTGACGTCAAAATATCTCGTCAATGCCGTTGTCAAGCAAGTAGTATATGGGCACGAACAAAGTCGGATTTGAAGTGGTGGTGCTGTGGTGGTACCGGAAGTGACGTAGACCGGAAATGACGTGATAGAAGTCACGTGACCGGAAGCGGAAGTCACGTGACCAGAACACGAAGTGTTTTGACTGCGCATGCGCAACCGGAAGTAGGTATTTATCTACTGTAAGTAGCCATATTGACCGGAAATGACGTGTTGGAACAACACGTGACCCCGCAGGGGTGTTGTATGACCTAAGTCCATGACGCGTGCGCGACCGGAAGTGGGCGTAGCCCCATGTTGTATACCGGAAGTGGGTGTGTATCTACTGTAAGTAGCGATGTTGACCGGAAATGACGTGTTAAAACAGTGCAAGACTTCGAAGGGGTCTCGTATTACCTTACTACAGTGAACATGCGCGACCGGAAGTGGGCGTAGCCCCAGGTACACACCGGAAGTTTGGACGTAGCCCCATGTATAGACCGGAAGTTCGGAATTTTCCTTCATTATTCCCCCTTTTTATGTTTTTATTTCTTTTTCAATGTTATTCATTGTATTTTCTTCCTTTTTCTTTCATTTTCTCCATAATCCCACCCTTTTTATTGTTGGTATACCTTTTCAATGTTGTATTTCAATCCAATGTTTAGATTAATGTCCTCTTATGCCACCCTTTTCAATGTTGTTGTTTGTATTTCTTTCTTTTTCATCCAATTTCTAGACTAATACCCTTTTTTAAAGGTTGTTATACCCTTTAAACCCCTTTTCAATATTGTTTTATGTATTTTCTCCTTTTTTTCATCCAATTTTCTCCATAATCCCACTCGTTTTTAAATGTTGG
>MJUU01020135.1:243-25309 GCA_002080025.1 Modiolus philippinarum
AAAAAAAAATGTGATAAAAGTTACTAATAGATCTTCCAAATATTCATTTCATTTCCCGTTTAATGTGTCATTAAATTTATAGATAAAAATTCACAGATTTTATATTGAAATAGAATTTCAAAGTATAATTAAGAAAAATTGATTAATTTTTATTCTATGTTCCATATTTTTTTTCTTTTTTTCTCGGCATTCGCACGCCAATGTATTATCACTACAAAAACACTAGCATTCCTATATTTTAATTAACCTGAATTGAAATAAAAAATGACGGGTGACGGATGACTAATGCAATCTGATTGGCTGAATGCTGAACAGTGACGGATGACGGATGACGAGTACAAACAACCTGTGGTTTAGGAACGATGACTCCTGACGGATGAATGCTGACTGATGAATGATCTGACGGATGCCTTTTGAATCATGACTGATCGGTGACGGATCGATGACTCGTGACGGATCGCAAAAATGGGAATGTTGACTGGTCCAGGGACTGTATATATTTGATATAACTGATTATTCGGATTTCGTTTGGTTTTATGCATTTTAAACATTTTTGAAATTATGGATTTCCTTTGTTTGGGTTCTGGTGCTGCTGATGGGGAATGGATTTCCGAGATGGCCATACAGCTCATTAAAATTATTGCAGTTGGAGTTAACATATATGTTATGGTCTCGTGTTCATTTACTCCATATCCTTTCGTAAAATATTTAATACAGGAGTTTGTCTTTTATTGCAGTGTGGAGTTGGTAAAACAATTCCCCGTGGTAGAGATGTATGCTCTTTATTTTTCTTAGATATGGTGTACTTGTACATGAGATAATATCTCATGTTTACACTTTGTTCAATTACTTTATTTAAATATATGTAAATTCTAAAATCGAAGGATTAACTCCCACCATCGTAGTTTTGTCCTAAACTATATATTTGATATAACTGATTATTCGGATTTCGTGTTGGTTTTATGCATTTTAAACATTTTTGAAATTATGGATTTCCTTTGTTTGGGTTCTGGTGCTGCTGATGGGGAATGGATTCCCGAGATGGCCATACAGCTCATTTAAATTATTGCAGTTGGAGTTAACATATATGTTATGGTCTCGTGTTCATTTACTCCATATCCTTTCATAAAATATTTCAGTTTATTGTGTGGCAAGGTTGTGTAAAAGTTTGAATGATATGGCAATAGGTAAGACTGGTTGAGGATAGCTGTTGAAGGAGATCTTTGGAATTTTTTAGATAGATGTTACATTTGTAGGAAGTTGATTGTTTTAATCATTGGCCTTTATGCTAAATGATGCTAATACTGATGTGTAATTTTTCAAAATTTCATCTCTGGATATTGTAGTAGGGGTATAAGTAGGGTTTCAATGACAAAAGTGAAGATATGGTTACTGCAAGACTTGCCACAGTATATTCTATTATAACGTTCACAGGAAATAATGAACTTAAAATTTCAAAGATGGATTGATCCATTAGTTAAAATTCAACGTCCAGTGAGCAATATTACAGCTCAAGCCGGACAAAATCAAATTAAACTATTAATAAAATGTAAAAAAAGAAAGAAATAAAGGTGGAAGGGACAGCCGGGGCAACGAGTTTTGATTGCCCCTTGAAAAGGGGAGAAAAATGTAAGGTCAGAAAATTAAGGCTTCTATACGACAGTTCGTCTACTCTCCTCAGAGAATACATCGGCAAACGAATACCGAAGCAAGAATGAGGAAAGGGGAAATTCAAAAGTCATAAATCCAACATCACGGCAATTCACAGCAACACGAATTGAGACAGTATGACAAAGACACAACAAACAAACAAAAATGAACAAAAACGCCACAAAACTAAAGCACTAGCAGTGTGAACCCCTATAAAAACTGAGGTATCATCAGGTACTCCGGAAGGGTAAGCATGATCTGCTCCACGCGTAGCACCCGTCACACTGAATTTTTTCATAGTCGGTGTTAGTCAGTCCGGTAACAAAATCTGGATCTACCCAAAGATATCTGTTCTCATTTGTGAAACAGAAACATTGTAATGGTCTGTCAAATCGTGGTGACGACCGTAAAACTTCTGAAGTGACAATTGCAACAGTGACTGAACATACCCTTGATGTATAAGTTTTTGAGACAGTAATTTCGCTCTGTTGACAAAATCGCTGTACAAACTACAGGCGCGGCAATAGCGAATGAGCTGTGAAATGTAAACGCCATATGCCGGAGAAGTGGAAATATTACTGCTCAAAAACGGGAAGTTCACTATTGGAAAGTCAAAATCATCACGCTTGTCATAAAGTTTTGTTTTCAGACGTCCAGAGTTGTCAATGTAGAGGTATAGGTCCAGGTATGATGCTGATGATGGTGTATACGTGGTGTCTTTAATTTCGAGTTCATTTGGATTTATAAGATGAAGGTTATCCTTAAATTGAGGATTGTTCAATGAAAGAACATCATCTATATAACGGAAACTGAAATTAAAGGATTTGGCTAGCTTGTCGTCTTTTTTCTGAACTAGCCCTTGTATGAACCTGGCTTCATACGAGTAAAGAAACAAATCTGCTAAAAGTGATGACAATTAGTCCCCATAGGTACCCCTATTGTCTGCTGGAAAACTTGTCCTCCAAATTTATCAAATATGTTATCAATCAAGAATTCCAGCATTGCAATGACATCCTCCTCTGTATACTTTTTGTGTGAATCAGTGTGATGTTTAACAAAATAGGCCCCATCTTTACCTATCACCAAATATGAATATCTTTTTTCACCTTTTTTAGTACAGAAGGACTGATGTATTAAATCCCGGAGCACTGACTTTAGCTTATCGTGTGGAAGAGCAGTGTAAAGTGTAGAAAAATCAAATGTTTTGACACTGTTGCAGTGGTTGAGTTCAGTTGAAGATAGATATTCTAACAAGTCTTTTTGAGTTTTTGAGAATCCACATCTGATTCATTCCACTTGTTGAGTATACTTTATCACTATATATCTTGAGGCCATCTTTGACTGCAGTAAGTAATGAAATGAGGAGCTTAGAAATAGGTTTTGTTGTGCATTTGGCAGACCCAGCAATGTATCTCTGTTTGTAAGGGCATTTATGTAATTTAGGTACCCAGTAGACACAAGACAGGTTGTTGTTCTCTTCACTCAAAGTGATACCAAAGGAGGACAATACAGATTTGTGATTGTTTAGTATGTCCTCCCTTGGTATGGTGGAGAGTTTGTATGTGGGGTTGCCAAATGAATTGTCAATGCCCATCTCCTTCATTAAGCAGTCAATGTAGTGTCTTTTGCAGATAAATGTGATGTTGTTTTGGGCCTTGTCAGCTGGTACGATGACATAATTGTCATGGAGGAAGGACAATGTTTTTTCTACCTCGGGATCATCGAATATGCTTTTTGAATTGGGCTCATGGTTGTCTTTAGGCGCCTCATTCGAGCTAAAATCAATGACTTTATGGACCTGATCCAGTCGGACAGTGTTTCAACCTTTTCCTTCTCTCTCTTGGCCCATTGTTTGGCGTATTCCTCAACTGTGTCCATCAATATTTTAAAGTTATGTTTCCAATTGATGGGTTGGGGGTCTTTATACTGCATGGAGGGTGGCTACAATGCTTCGCGGTCATTATTTCCGTTTTATGACGTGACAACCCGGCATAGAAAGAGAAGTCCTCTTAAAACAACATTGGTACGCGCAAGGCAGCTGTAGTCGGAGCCGTGGAAAAGATTCAGGTACCGGTGTGATTGATTGATTGTGAAAACTGAATATTGAACCTGCCAGGAATGTTTTGCTTCCAGCATGTCAAAGACAACCCGGCTTTCTGCCTAATATCTAATATCTTCAAGATAAAAGCTAACAGTCCTTATGATGCGATTAAAACGAGGAATATGGTATGCCAAATGGAGAAAAAAGTCTGCTGCAAATTTGTGATATGGGGGCTATTAACCCTGTTGTAAAATTTTATCAACTTTTGGCTAAAAGAAAAGATATTGTGTGTAAGGGTTAATTGAACTTATACATGTAACTTTATTAAGACAGATACTGCCTGTTTAACTACACATGTGTTAACAAATATGCTTTTGTAAAAATTTACACTTTTTATGCAGAGAAGTTACGATATAGCTATTGTGATATTATACATAATTGACTTTTGATGAGGTTAATACCACAATTCAACAATCAAAGAGATGTAATTATTACGTAGGCCGTTTACGGCAAAGGTAATTATCGGATCTCGAGGGTTGTTAAATTGTGGTTTTAACCGAAATCGAAAGTCATTAATTGTTTTATTATATGAATAGTTGTTCCGAAAATTTAGCGTTTTACTTTTGCTTTTCCTTCTTTCAATGGTTTAGTCTTTACGCTGTTTCTCCTTTTGGCCTAAATGGATTTTCCCTGTTACTATATATGGGTACACGCTGAAGTGTTAAAAAGTGATGTTAACCTCACGTACCAAATTGCGCGGTGATCATCACATTAAAAACTAGGATTTTCCCTGTTACTATTTATGGTTGCACGCTGAGGTGTTTAACATTGATGTTAACCTCACGTGCTAAATTGCGCGGTGATCATCACATTTTGAAAGGGAAAGCTGATTTATCATCACATTAAAAACTAGGATTTTCCCTGTTACTATTTATGGTTGCACGCTGAGGTGTTTAACAGTGATGTTAACCTCACGTGCTAAATTGCGCGGTGATCATCACATTTTGAAAGGGAAAGCTGATTTATCCTAACAGAATCTTGTATATTTATAGTCATATAATAAAATTTGTTACACGTTTGAATTTTTTGGAAGTCAATATAGATGCGTCATATCTGATTAAATACCATACTTATATGTCAGAAGACATCATTTTGAACAATTATCAAAATTACTAGTGGAGGATGTTTGACAAAAACTAAAGCAGAAGAAGTGGAAGTGATTTGGTACAGATGGAGGACGTACAATGTCTAGTGAAAGTGGATCCTAATGACCTGGCATTGAAAATGAGTTCAAAAAAGAAATCAAATCAAAGCGCTTGATAGTGCCCCTGAAAAGTTTGGATTCAAAGAACGAGTGAAAATTGATTGAAATGACAGAAAAAGATGCAAGTAAAAACAAAACAATACATTTAATATGTAAAAACAAGAATATGTGTCTAACGGACACAATGCGACCGCCTCGCATCTAATTTCAACAATGCTATATTTCGTGATCAGTAAAGCATGAAGCTGGTTGCATGGTTACATTTTCATTTTTTTTTTGCTTAATCAAATTTTTATGGCCATTTAAATTTAATGGATGTTAAATAATAATGAACTACATCCTTCATAGAAAAGAAACTTACACCTATGGATAAACCTCAAACTACCACTCTTTTTTTCCGTGAACAGTGGAACATTAAGTTTGTGGCATCGGTAATATTTATTTTGGTCTTTATTAATTTATATTCTAATGTGTATTTATATAAAGTTTCATGATAATAGCATACATCTGTCACAGAAAAGAAACTTCAACGTAAGGGTAAATATCATATTACAAGTCCCTTTTTTTCCAAAATCAGTGAAGAATGAAGTTGGTAGCAAGGGTATTTTTAAAGATGTTTGTTTAAACATACACTAATGTCTATTTATATAAAGTTGCATGATAATATCAAACATCCGTCACAGAATAAAAACTTAAACCCAAGGGTTAACCTCATACAACCCCCTTTATTTCAATGATCAGTAAATCATGTAGTTGGTAGCATGGATAATTTTTATTAGGATTTTTATTTAATTACACCCTTATGTATATCTATACAAAGTTTCATGAAAATAACACATAACCCTTACAGAAAAAAAATTCGACCTGAGGATAATCCTAATTTAGGACGGACAGACCCGAACATTATTTGCCCCCACTATCGTAGTAGGTAAAAGGTATAAAATATGTTAGCTCTTTGTTAATAATTGTAAATTTATGAAATGTTTCAATCCCACAGAATTGTAAAATATATAATGGTATAATAATCACAATCAGATTATTGCTTCTTTGGTCACAAGTGTACATGTAATTCATATAATATTTATGTTACTCCCAGCTGGTCATCATATCGGCATGTTGACTAACATCTAATATGAGGTCATATGTAATAAAATGTAAACAAAAGGATGAAAAATCAAACCTTTAACTTGCTACCTATTGAAGGACAAGAAATCTACAAATTCTTGAAACAATATGCTAAGAAACTGGTACAATTAATAGGAACTATATTTTTTTTATCATATAATAAGAAAAATTAGACCAAAAATAAAAAATAAAAAAAAAAAACAAAAGACACAGAAAAGTGAAACCACAAGACTCCACTCAAATGAAGGTATTTATTCAATATTAATGGTCAATATGATTTATTGATTGATTAGTTATAGATTAACCGCAAGTATGCTATATTTCAGCTAAATCAGGACGACAACAAGTTAATCAATTAAAAGAAATAAGTAAGAGAATAAAGAAACATAGGTTGAAGAGACGGGTTTTGATTGCCACTGGAAAAGGAGGAGAAAGGGGTAGGGACAGGAAATTAAGCCTTTTATACGAGTCCAAGTGACTCTGCTCTTTTTGTACACAATACAGGATGGGTCTTTATACTGCATAGAACATGGTGTTTCTCCACACAATTTGGCTACAATGGTTCGCGGCCAGGCTTTCCGGATTATGACCTGGCCACCATCAACTGGGGATGTGCCCGGCAGCTTTGATGTTCATGGTGAAGTTATTAATTTAAATTATAGTCTATGCTTATGTCTGATTGAACAAAACAGAATACCAAATTTGTAATCAGTTATTTAAAACATATCTTGCGTTACCTGATATATTTGTTTCTTAAAATTTTTTTTTAGTAAATTGAAAGGTGATCGAGGAAAGAGTGTGGTAAGATGCTTGGCAGTCAGTTTTGAAAACAAAAATGCAGACGGACATTACTTGCACACATCGTCGTGTGAGTCTTATACTGTTTTATATCCAAAACATTTTATTACTTTGGGTCTTCAAAGGTTATGGTATATCTCCCTTTATAGCTATATGTTTTAATTTCTCTCATATAACGCAAAGAGAGAGATGCTTATATGATACATCTCCATATGAAATTTTATTTTTACTATTATACTACTTACCTCGGTCCGCGAGCAACCCACTATCTTCAGCTCAGTACGACTCCAAAAGCCAATCATACCTTTGGATTGCGAGTGGAAGACGGTGTCATCGTGATCGGAAGTCTGCTCGTCACTTTCGACGTTGACGATGTCTTCCTCGACGGCAAGCGTTTTAAGGGTACCACCGGCCATGTACCAAGGCAATTCTGCACTTTCGCAGACCCCTAAGGCAAGAAAAAGCAAGAAATGGGAGGAGATCGTCTCGTGCCTCTATAAGCAAGAGAAGTATGGGAGTGAGGTGAGGATAGTCTTTCTTCCCAAATGTGTCGACCAGTTGCTGGATCGTCTCGATCTTTGCGCCGCCGCCAACCAGGCTGGGAATAATTGGGTGTGCAACGAAATCGTGGCAATCCTCGACGTCATGATGGAATCCAACGAAATCAGCAGATAGGAGTATGAGAAGCTGCATCGAAAGTTTCTTTAAATAAATTTACGATGCCTTTAGTAGTACATCACGGTTATTGCCGTAGATATTCGATATGCTATTCGATGCCATAACCAGTCTGGCCGGACCAATATTGACCTCTTCCCCTGCGAAGACTTTGGGAAGCAAGGCCGTGAGCGTCGCTTCGAATGCAGCCCTAAAAGGTTTGGAGAAAGGAGCGACGACAACGTCGTTCATCGAGTGACCCGCAAAAGGACGACCCCAGCGCCACCCACCACCAAGACCAAGGAGACCCAAAAGCAGCAGGTCCACCTCAATAATCTCATCCCGGATGACGGCATCGCAACCGTCCACGACTTCGTCCAGTGTTAAAATAAATATATATGATGGCCAATATGCTTACTATCACCGACGGACCGACTTTCGACGAAAGTCTCTAGGAGTATCAGGTTCACGAATATGAACCTCAAGCCGGGCTCAGATATATAACGCCGGTGCGGAGATCCGCATCAATATCAAGACCCAGGATCTCTTCATCCAGCCGAGAGCTATCTCTTGATCGGAAGCCGAATCCTAAAGAACGTTGGGACAAACTATGCTGACGCTCATCTAGTATCGCTCTTCCATAACGGTGCCATGTACATGTATCTCTTTCGTACCATCCGCTACCGACTCTCTGGCCAGCAGATTGAGCACCTCAACTACCCCGGCATCGCCACCACCATCCTTGGGATGCTGACCTACCCCGACGACTTCTCTTAATCGCAAGGCTTCAACCAGCTATGGTTTCAAGGATTCCACGGAAGAGGCAGAGGCAGATCACCTTGAATTCGCAGCATGCCACGGGTAAATCATCGCCAAGCCAACCAGTAATGGATCGTTCTTCTTCTCCATTCCCCTCAAGCACCTCTTCGGCTTTGCCGAGGATTATGATAAAATCGTCTATGGATTCAAGCACGAACTCTCCCTGGTGCGCGATTCGGATGCCCCACCTTGGATTTCAATGCTGGCTTCACCCAATGCAGGGTCGCTACGCTATGGTCTATAAGGAGGTGGCCGAATTCCGTGAGAAATTATACCGCATGGAAGGTCTGCTGAGCAATGGTGGTGTCAACCCCTCCGACTTCATCGATCTCTATCCCCTATTCGTCATCGACGTGAGTCATCAGTCCGAGCGGTTGAAAGAATCGACTGTGGATATCCAGATCCGAGCCAATACCCAAGCCTTCGTCCTAGTTATCTCCGATCGAATCCTCCAGTTCGAATCCGATGGCCAGGAGATGAGCGTCGTCTTCTGAGGAGAGATAGATAAATGGATGCTTCACTTTTGCAGAAAATCTGCATCAATACCGAACCCAAGCATGGGTTCTCCTTCCTCGTCTATGGCGTTGTCTTCTGAGGAGAGATAGATAAATGGATGCTTCACTTTTGCAGAAAATCTGCACCAATACCGAACCAAAGCATGGGTTCTCCTTCCTCGTCTATGGGGATGATAGCCAGATCTTGACCGGCTTCAACCCACCCATCCCCCAACTGCGCGAAGATAATATTACGACATGGCCCACATGAATCTGGAGATGTACTACTCCATCCCAAATATCCATGCCGAACATAATTCCTTCCGCTACTCCCAAGACGATTGTGCCCAGTTTTCCCATCACCATGAGCACCATCGACGATATCAACGATGAGATCCAACGGTGAATGTGGCTCAGCAAACACAAAGCCAAGATCCTTCTCGATGCCAACCGCGCGACTCTGAGAGCACACTTACCCTTGCCAGAAGCTATCAAGTGGTTTTCGATGTGCCCAATAGCCTAAATACGGTGCTTGGATTCGATCGCCGGACGTATTTATACGACCGGACCGGAGCACGAACGGATACGTGGAGGGTGAGCATATCGTCGATATATCAGCATCAAAAGTATCCTCGTGAATAGCGATATGATCCACGGCAGTTCCGTCAACGGCACCCAGCAGTCAACCATGTAAAGTTTCTTTTTCCCGGGGTCGATCCGGGGATGAAGATCATCCAGACCCCCAAAAATCTGGTCTACTTTCCGGTGACCCTGAGGACCATCGACCGCATGCAAACCTTCTTGACCGATCAAGACGGTCGCCCAATCGATCTGCGAGGGGAGCATCTCACAATCCGCTTCCATCTGCATGAGTTATAAATAAATTAATTATCAAAAGTACGGTCTAGACTCGACGGAGGGTCAGGCAGAGAAGATCCAGCATGCGGCAAAGAAGGGATGCCCCGTGAGCGTCTGATTACTGGATGCCAACCTATCTGGCGGGCATAGGATGCTCCTCACTCAAAGGCAGATCCAGCGCATCACCAAGCTCTTGCAGAGTGGTAAGGGTGGTATGATCTTGGAGATGAGCCCGAAGCAGGTGAGGTATAAATTAAAGAAAGGTTAATTTCTCCCCATGTGTGCAGGTCTCGCTTCTGCTGCGCTACCTATGCTAGCCAAAACCGAGTTGGCTGTTTTGGATGTGGGTGTTTTGAGCGGTTTTGGTAGTACAGCCATCCAAAAAGCTGTGGGATCCGGATTATATCTCAAGAAAGGTGGAAAAGTATGCTGCGTGAAACCCCGGGGTAGTGGTCTGCATCTCAGCCTAGGTACTCTGCCCAATACTTACGGCGATGGATTGTACTTGAAGAGTGGAAGTCGGCTCTACGATGGTAGTGGATTGATCCTTGGCCCCAATAGCCCCTTCAAAAGTGTCCCAATGCTAGGCATACTCCTATAAATAAATGGAGCAAGTAGATGCAAGGAATATTGCTTGCATGGAAGAGGAGCTCATCGCAGAAATCCAGATCTATAACCGACTGGATAAGGTCGTCTCCATTGCCCTGGGTTGATTCTCCGTGGGCAGTATATTGCTGACAGTGGTACGATGGGGTCTGCTCTTAATTACCGATGTGGTTGCTGTGGCATCCATTCCCAGGGTTCCCCCGCCTGCTTATGTGCCACGGGGAGTATGGTCCTGTCCTTGATCTCAGGCCAAGTTGCAAAGAAGAATAAGAAGCATTGAGATACCATGCGATTAGCCAAAACCTATAGGTCCCAGCTGGCAGGTGAAACGGTGCTCCTGCAGTCTGCCAAAAAAATTAATATGATGAGAACGATCAGCTTCGTCAACCTTCTACCGCAACTAGTGAAGAATGGAATGCGCATGCGCCTTAGGGGAGGGTTCTTCAAATCGCGCCTCTGTCGGCCGCTCATTCCCGAACCCTCCATATAAAAAAAATCCCAAACCGCTTTGGATTGAGAAATTTTTCGTTCTTACCCCTAGCCCCCTGGTATTTTTTTACTTCCTCACCAGATCGTATGAGAGGTACTGCTAGTTAGATTTCTTGCCCAGCTTGAATCCGGTGCTCCGAACAAAAGCTTCTTTCAAGGGACATTTTTCTTTGTTGAGCGTTGAGCAGGCCTATATCTTGGTGGTCTCCCCTTCTCGATTTTTCAGAATAAGAATTTTGCTTTTGCCAAATTTTCCTTCCACTTCTGCCTCTTCCAAGATCTTATAGATCTTATAGATCATCCCTGTGGGCAAGTCCTTCCATTTGAGGGCTTCCTGAATTTGGTCCTGCACCTTCTTCTGAAAGCGTTTTCGCTGATGATGTCGTCTTGGAAGACTTCAACGAATCCAATGTGTACGAAAGTCGGGGTTGGGGTCGTATGCAAGATTTGCCCTTGAAAAGGGTAGGTGCGGCAGAATTGTCATTTTTCTACCACTGCTATTTTGGACCTAACATTCAATATTGCAATCACCAATTATTTAGTCCGACAGCAACAAAACAATCTCCAATGTGGCTATTCACAGAATTGTCATTTTTCTACCACTGCTATTTTGGACCTAACATTCAATATTGCAATCACCAATTATTTAGTCCGACAGCAACAAAACAATCTCCAATGTGGCTATTCACTGATAAAATTCTTTTGCCCCACCAATGGTTTTTCGCATGTGGTAATCGCTTATAACACAGGGTCACGTACAAAATCTGATATTTGATTATTTTTATCTGGTCTAATCGATATATTTGTTTAGCATCCAAATTTTTTATAATTTCAAAATATTTGAAATGCACATTTCAAATTATTCAGAGGAAATTCAGATTTAATTTAATTGGTAGAAAAAAATACGAAAATTCGAGGTTAAAGAGGGCCTTCAAAAATACTGTGATAACTGCTTTTCAAGAAGCGGTGTAAATGAACCGTGGATTTTGAAAAATTCGAAAGATCTACTTGACATCTTAAACTCCAGATCATTATCACACTGTAACAGCATTAAAAAACTTTCGACTTCTTCACTTTTACACTACCATTTCTCATGAACAACTACAATTTCGGCTGAAACGTTTAATTCATAGATTTTTCTCACGTCAGAACGGTGAACGAATAAATAGGTACATTGTTGTAGGTAGAGAACAATCCTACTTTGTGAAAAATGACTCCGATTCAGAGAAAAAATATACAGAGGGAGAAGTATTTAAAATGTTAAAGTTTCTGGTCGACAATATATGTGTACAGATTGGAGGACTTGTTTTTCAACAGATTATTCGAATTCCTATGGGAACAAACTGTGCACCTCTCCTAGCCGATCTGTTTATCCACTCTTATGAGGCTGAATTCATCGAAAGGCTTCTTCAAAATAAAGATAAAAAACTGACCCAATCCTTTAATTTGAGCTTCCCTTATATAGATGATATTTTGTCACTAAACAATCCTCGCTTTGGTGATTTTTTTCATCTGATCTATCCAAAAGAGCTCGAAATTAAGGATACTACAGACACTTCCACATCGGCCTCATTCCTTGACCTTCATCTCGAAATTGACAACAAAAGTAAACTTTAAGCTACGCTGTACGACAAACGCGATGACTTCACTTTTCCAATTGTCAACTTGCCTTTTCTTCTTAGCAACATCCCAACAGCGCCTGCATACGGAGTTTACAACTCCCAGCTCAATCGCCATTGAAGAGCCTGTGGTCGACACAGAAACTATCTTGATAGAGCCCGGTTACTCACAAATAGACTACTTAAACAAGGGTATGTTACCAAAACTTGAAGTCATTCCTCCAGAAGTTTTACGGTCGACATCACCATCTTGTGGACCGCATGGTGTTTCCTAGATCACAACAGATCTTTCCCATTAAAAGCTTAATTAATTGTTGTTTCATCTACCGGATTTCACCTTAAAGGATTCTCAGCAATTTTCCGCAATCCTTTTCCTAAGTATAAGACTACTGAAAGATTCTCCACAATTCTCCACAAACTTTTTCCCTAGTAGAAGACTACTGAAAGATTGTCCGCAAACTATTTCCTAAGTCTTTGACTACTGAAAGATTGTCCGCAAACATTTCCTAAGTCTTTGACTACTGAAAGATTATCCGAAATTCTCTACAACCTTTTTCCTAGGTATTGGAATTCCGAAAGATCCTCCGCAAACTTTTTCCTAAGTAGAAGACTACAGAAAGATTCTTTGCAATTCTCCACAAACTTTTTCATAAGTATTACACTACCGAAAGATTCTCCGCAAACTATTTCCTAAGTCTTTGACTACTGAAAGATTGTCCACAATTCTCCGCCATTTTTTTCTAATTATTAGACTACTGAAAGATTCCCCGCAATTCTCCGCAAACCTTTTCCTATGTAATAGACTACTGAAAAATTTTACGCAATCTACGCAAAGTTTTTCTTTAATAATAAACTGCATGGGATTGTCTGCAATTCACCAGAAAGCTTTTCCTAAGTATTCGACTACTGAAAGATTCTTCGCTATCCTCTACTGAGAAACCTTTGTATTAGACTGCATGGGAGATTTTCCGCAATTCTTCGTAGAATTTTGTCATACTGTATCCATCTTGCAAGAGATTCTCTTTGATTCCCTGTAATTCTACGCATTCTTACTCTTTAATTCTGAACTTGACATTTTCATGATCTCTTACATGAAGGAATAGCCAGAAACAATGTTTATTTCAACAGAGAGAAACTCCATATCTCTACACGAGACACCAGTTTTCTCAGTTTTTTTTTGTGACTCTTGCTTGCCATAGATTACAACTTTATGAATTCGTAATAACAGATTACTATTTGATATCATAGATTTCAAAATTTGTTATAACGAATTCAAAACTTTGTGATTTCAGTTTTTTCAATCTGTTCTCACAATATCAAAAATTCGTTAAAACAATTTCTCAAGAATCTGTTATAACGAATTCTGAAATTCGTTATAACGAATTCCCGAATTTGTTATAACGAATTCAAAAATTTGTTTTAACGAATTAAATTCGTTATAACAAATTCAAAAATCTGTTGTAACGAATTCAAAAATTTGTTATATCGAATTAAATTCGTTATAACAAATTCCAGAATTCGTTATAACGAATTCAAAAATAATTGAAAAGTTCTATATGGGCTTCCATAGTCGCTGGTGACAAAATCGTTCAATTTTTAAAAGCAATCAATTTCTTTAGTAAGATTTAAATGGATTTGGTTTATACTTGTAATATTGTTACAGTTAACCTGTCATTTCTCCTATAATGTTTTTTTCTTATATATCTTTTTATATTTTACACTTGTTTTACTTGTAAAAAACCTTTTATATGGTTTTATATTTTATACATTTATTATAATTGTTCAACTTACTTAACAGTTCTCACCACAAAATAGCTGAAATATTGCTGAAACTGGCGTAAACATCAATCAATCAATCAATCATATAAATATAGAATGTATGGCAAGCAATTAGTGTCATTAAAATACATCCAGATAAAATTATGGAAAATATATTCTGCGTGTTACAGCCATCTCAACTGTATTAATCCGTGACTATACCGGAACTCTATGTATAACCTTACACAGATACACGTCATATTTGTTATTTATGCACATTTCACTCATAATAACGGTAGCGTAAGTTGACTTTAAATTCTCGTTATTTGGACATATAACTTATGATTGTTAATTATTGTATATTTCAGGTTTTTACCATCATATTGTTCACCGGCTTATTAAAATATTACAGCCACACTTTGTTTTTATTTTTAGTTGGGCCACAAACGGCTCAGTACAGTAATAACACTAGAACCAGCCTCAGTTTCAGACCTTTTGGACAACTGGTAGAACCGTTCCTGCTGCAGGCAACAAAGTAACAGGACAAAGTTTCTTCCTGTTCCCAGACAGAAGACAACACAGTCACTCAACTACAGTATCACCATTCCTGTTCCAGGCGACACAGCTACAAGTGGATTAAACAACGTTTTATCATCATGAGTGTAAATCCGACAGATATATACGAGGACGCCATTCCAACAGTTCCGGACACTACCAGAGAAAGGACAAGAACAATATTTAAAGACATGTGACAAACATCGTCAAGACATAGAGTACTTGTGGACAATGCTCGACTCCCTACTTCGGGAAGCTGAACATCTTCCCGCTGAACTACGGGATCAAAGAACCTTAGAACAAAATATAGCTAAAGCAAATAGCAGTACCAAAGAAAACTTAGTACTTTCAAGACCAACCTGAAGACTATCAGGAGCGAGGATAGTAAACTAGACATGGAGGAATGCTCCACAATAGCAGATAACCGCCATTGACGATGCCCTGTGCAACTTACAGGACGCTGGCAAGGCTCTGACGCCCAAGAGAACATCATAGGCACCTAGTAGTAGCTAATCGTCCCACAACATGAAATACCATTCACAAAATAGGATGTCAACACGTACAGACGCTTCCAGTCTGTTAAAACTAAAGAAGGCAAAGGCGGAAGCTCTGAAAGAAAGTCTACTAGCCTATGCAGAGAAGCAGGTCGCTCTTTCAAAACAGGAAGCTCTGTTAGAAGAATTAACGGAACGTCAATAGGCTGAAATGGGGGCAACAACGGCTCGTTAAAAGGCTGAAATGGAGGCAAGAACGGCTCGTCAAAAGGCTGAAATAGAGTCAACAAAGTCTGAAATGGAAGCAACGACAGCTCTACAAAGGTCAGAGATGGAAGCAGCAACAGCTTTACAAAAGTCCGAGATGGAAGCTCGAAAAAGAGCCGCGTTAAAGGCCGACCAAACATTGCTAGAGGCAAGAAAAGAAGCTGTCATGGCAGAAACTGAGGCTAAGATCCTGGAGGACGATAGTAGTCAAACAGGAGTTGATTGTGAAGACCAGCTAAGTCAGTTGGCCATAAATGAGGCAGACCCGCTACAAAGGGTTCAACAATATGTTGAAAAACACTCTTTCAATGTTTCAAATGAGGAGGTACAAAACATTCCGTCAGTAGTATATGGGGCCTCCAGACCACCGAAAGTTACGTCAACTCCAACGGTAGTATATGGGTCTTGAAGGCCACATGAAGTTACGTCAACTCCAACTGTAGTATATGGAGCACCGGCTTATGCTGGACCACCTCGCAAATCTCAGTCTGTTACATTTCAGCTAAACAGAGATCCACCAGCATTTGAACCATCACGTCAGCACTTATCACGTGACACAGCACTACCAAGATCACAAGCAGTAAACCTGAAGGATGATAGGACTGTGAACCATACTTCAGATATAACTAGATTCATTCTCCAGAAGGAAATACTGTTATCTGGTCTTACTTATTTCAACGACCGTGCTGAATTCTTCTTTGTTTGGAAAAAGCTACAAGTCAGTTGTTGATGAAGTCAAAGTGTCTGACTCACAACAGTTAAATGGCTCGGAGTTGAGTCTTCAAAATAGAATGAAAGTATAAGAAGGTCATGTAAGAACCCCAATGAATGTCTCAGATTGCTGTGAGATCGTTTAGATACCAGGTATGGATCCCCTGAAATGGTGGAAGCTTCAATAATAAATAGATTGGCGAGCTTTCCAAAACTAACAAACAAGAAAAGTGCACGTCTGTATGAGTTGTCCGATTTATTGTTGGAAATAAAACACATCAAACAGAATCCCAAATTCAAGTAACTTCTTGGATATTTTGATTCGATATCTGTGACAAGGCCAATTGTCAGTAGGCTCCCTTATGGACTCCAAGAAAAGTGGACGAGAGCCTCAAGTTATAAGTCGTCAAAGAATGTACCATTTCCTCTCAAGATTCGTTCGGGAAATGAGCATAATCAGAAATGATCCCGGATTTTGTTATGAACAAGAACAGCAAACAACCCCAAAGTATCCCGGAAGAAAACCACCCGTGGCCAAGACCTGGATAGCATCTCACAAAACTGATGTTGACAGATGTCCAAACAAGCCCATCAGTAAAGACATTAGGGGCACCCTGTCCCAGTGCAGAGAGAACGAAGCACCAGACAGGTGCGTAATACATAATACAAGGCATTCATTAGACGAATGTAGACGATTCAAATCAAAATCAATTGAGGAGCGGAAAGAGATCCTCAAACAAAACAACCTATGTTTTAGGTGTTGCGCCTCTACGACCCACAGGAGCAGTGACTGCAAGGCGAAGATTTCCTACAGAGACTGCGGAAGCAAGCAACACAGCACTGCCTTACACATAGTCAGGAAGGCATCTTCAGTTGGCCCCGTACATCACGGCAGGGAGGCAAGTAATGCCAGCAGTAATGACAGAAAACTTAAAACGTCTTGCACAGAAATCTGTGGAAATAACACATGCAAATTATGTGCCAAGATCAGCCCTGTCAGAGTACATCATAGGGACAATTCAGACAAAACTGTTGTAATGTATGCAGTTTTTGATGACGAAAGTAACAGGTCCCTGGCATCACCAGAGATTTTTTAATTCTTCAACATTGAAGACAAACCAGAAAATTATACCCTGACCACTTGTTCAGGTCGTATTGCCACCAGTGGCAGGAGAGCTAAAGGTTTTATAGTCCAATCTTTACACGGACATGAAGGGTTAGAACTGCCAGTTTTGGTAGAATGTGATTATATTCAAAGCAGCAGAGACGAAATCCCGTCACCAGATTCTGCCAAACACTTTCCACATATGCAAGATATAGCTGAAAGAATCTCGCCAATTAAAAATAGCAGGAAGATAATGCTGCTCATATGGAAAGACCTTCCCGAAGTCCACCATGTACTAGATTATAGATATGGACCACTTGGATCACCTTTCGCCCAGAAATTAAGGGGTAGTCATCGGAGAAATCTGTCTGGACTATCAACATGCAACTTTAGACTTATCTGTGAAGAAAACATTTGTCTTACCATCTGGCCAACCTACGACACGAAGACCATGTGAAAGTAAAATTTGTGTACGGGAACCAGATCCCGCTTGTTTCAATACTGCAACTAAAACAGTAGACATACAAGAATATGATATCTTTGTAAAGATCACAGATGACGACAAACACGTATGAAGATAAATTATTCATGAAACAAATGGATAACCAGTTTGCACGAGACTCCACAGGCAGTTGGGTACCTCCGTTACCATTTCAGACACCAAGACAACGACTTCCAAACATCAGACAACAAGCTGTTAAGAGAGCAGAATTCCTCGAAAACAGTCTGAGGAGGACCGCTCTAAAAAGAGATTATTTCTTAGAATTTATGATATTAGACAACAACCATGCGGAAGTTGCTCCACCATTGCAAGAACAAGAAGAATATTGGTATTTACCGTTGTTTGGAGTATACCATCCCAAGAAACCTGAACAGATCATGGGGTGTTCGATTCCTCCGCAAAGTTCGACGGAGTATCTCTCAGTGTTTTGATGTCTGGTCCAGACCTATCAAATTGCTTACTGGGAGTCCTGATACTTTTCAGGAGAGAGATGGTTGCTGTTACTGCTGATATTCAGCACATGTTTCACTGCATTGTAGTGAGAGAAGATCACAGAAACTACCTAAGATCCCTGTGATATAAAGACAATGATATTGACAAAGGATTGATAGAGTACCGAATGAGAGTGCATGTCTTCGGTAACAGTCCATCCCCAGCAGTGGGAACGTTGGGGCTACGCAAAACAGTAAAGGCCGCAGAGCCAGAGAACAGCCTAGATGTTACAAATTTTGTGACTAAAAACTTCTATGTTGATGATGGATTAACATCTTACCCAACAGCAGAAGAGGCCATCGAAGTCGTCAAAGCAGCATTGAAGAAGTACGGAAATCTCCGTTTGCACAAGTTCGCATCGAACAGTGCTGAAGTTATGTCTGCATTTCAAACAAGTGATTTAGCTACAAACAGTCAACACAGACATGTTCCTATTCCAGCTATCGCTGGACACGAAACCTATAACAAGACGAGGTGTATTATATACGATAAACAGCATACATGATCCACTTGGATTCTTAGCCCCAGTGATCATCCAAGGGACACTTATTCTAAGAAAACTGACTTCAATAGTGATAAACTTATTTCTATTTTCAATGATAATAGCAGGTATATTGACGATATCCTTACTATTGACAATCCCCAGTTTTTGGCTTATGTTGACACCATTTACCCACAACAACTGAAACTAAATAAGGCAAACAATGATTCTAAATACTGCCCTTTTCTGGATCTAAGTATCACCATTGACTCTGGTAAAATAAAAACTAAAGTTTATGATAAAAGGGATGATTTTGATTTTACAATTACTAATTTCCCCTTTCTTGACGGCGACGTTCCCCTAGCTCCATCCTACGGGGTGTATATATCCCAACTTGTACGATTCGCTGGCATTTGTTCCATCCTTGATGATTTTAATGAGCGTAACCTTACTCTAACATCCAAACTTTTACAACAAGGTTACAGATTTCATAAATTATTAAATACTTTTAAGAAGTTTTACAGAAGATATGAACATTTGATATCTAGATATGACGTGACTCGGAGCTAATAACAAAGGGCATTTCTCATCCTCGATTTTATGGAAATGTTGTTAAAAAATGTCAAAAACTGATTAATAATCCAGAAAAACTGGGACGTAACTTACATTCTTTACGTAATAGTGGATATCGACGAGATATTCTGAACAAATCCGTTAAATTGGCTTTGGATTCCAGTGACCTAAAGACTTTACATATATACTGGCCTCTCACTGATACTGCCGATGTCTGCTGAAATACATGAAGACTCTTTACCAAACCCTTCGGGAAGTTTTGAGTTTGATTTTTCTTCCGTAGTGCGACAGTGTTTTACCAGCAGACTAGATTCCTTGAGCTAGCCGGCAGTTTAGCGGCGAGCACTCTTTGACCCTTCTTTCAAAATTACGTTTTGTCTTATGCTTTTTCTGTTCCAAGATAGTGGTCATTGAGTTAGTAGTCTACCTGTATTGGGTTTTATTCGCGTGTTTATGATACTATAGGGATAGAGAAAGGGGAGGTTTGGGTACCCATAAACCGGTTTAACCCTACCACTGGCTTTTGCTGGTGCCGGTACCAAGTCCGGCTATCCCGAGTTCCTATCGTTATTTATGTTTGTCTCTTGTTTTCATTATTGTTTTTCTGGTGCAGTTTGCCTGTAAATTGTGGCATGTGATTGTAGTTCCTGGCCATTGTAGGTGTTTGCTGTTTTCCTGTTTTTGTAATTTCAAAAAGAGTTGATTGGGACGAACCAGTCCCGGATGATATTGCACAAGAATGGGAACAGCAAGAACTAGAAAATTTGCATAATAGTCAGTTTCGTCCTTACGATTCTCCAGAAATTTCTGTTGCCAAAACACTCGCAACAGCAGATGATCCTTACATAGGTACTGAGAGATTCACGCACTTCTCAGACTTGAGTGCCCTAATACTTGGAATTGCATTCCTGAAACGTTCGTCCCGGCTTCGTCTGAACGGGAAAGCTTGAACCTGACAACACTTAACTTCAAAAAGCAGAAGCAGACTTCAATATATCATCACTACAACGTGAAGTTTATGAAGCAAATATAGACCGTACAAGTCACAAGATATCTATTGGCGAAAGAAGTTCAACTGTCAATCTCAATCCGCTTTTGGATGAAAAAGGACAAACTCTTCCAGATACTTTTCCGGATTTTCCTTTTACAAGAATATTCATAACTACAAATAATTACTTCGTAGGAAGTGGAAGACTCCAGCTCATCTCAACCTTGATATTGCTGTATTCTGTTTTACCGTATTTATCTTTAATCTGTTAATTCAAGATCAGTTAACGATCAAGATAATTCATCTGGTGGAAGAAAGTGTATGAAATGTATATAAATTATATTCGGGAATATTGTTAATAGAATATAATAAATTTCTGCTACATGTATTTATTTAAAAGAATAGTGATTTCAAATAGATATCAGACGGGGAGTGTATTGTCACAATTGTTGTTTTGTCACGACAAACATGGAGATATTCCGAATGCATCGTGTGTATGAGAAATTTAGTAGTTTGTTTCCCGATTCCTTCTTTCTCTCGATTCGTCAGGTCATACGACACACAAACGCTTTGTCCAGATAGTTTTGGAATTTGGAACCTAGTTCAATAACAGTGTAAGTTTTACATTATACTTTCATTATATTTCGATGAACATGGATCTATTTAACGTAATTACACAACATATTACTGTGAATATTAACTGTTCAAGTTGATTGCATAATTTGCTGTAAATATCAATTTTAACGGAATGTTCATCTAACATTGAAACGTACAACTGTTAATTTTAATTATATTTATAACTTTCATCACAGTATTTCGAAATTTTTATGTATTACTTCCATATAGAAGAGGAAGATAAATAACCGTTATTTAGTTGCATAGTCCATATAAATATAGAATGTATGGCAAGCAATTAGTGTCATTTAAATACATCCAGATAAAAGTATGGAAAATATATTCTGCGTGTTACAGCCATCTCAACTGTATTTATCCGTGACTATACCGAAGTCTATGTATAACATTACACAGATACACGTCATATTTGTAGTCATTTATGCAAATTATTGTGTATTTGAATTATGTTGACATTTCACTCATAATTACGGTAGCGTAAGTTGAGTTTAAATTCTCCTTATTTGGACACATAACTTATGATTGTTAACTATTGTATTTTTCAGGTTTTTATCATCATATTGTTCACCGGCTTATCAAAATATTACAGCCGCACTTGGTTTTTATTTTGAATTAGGCCACGAACTAGGTTATACTCGCTGAGTCAGGCTCAGTACAGCATTCATGGATAATGAAGAGCATGGATGGAGCGTTGCTCGATAATTAGCAATGAATTCCGCTCAAACTGGTGCTAGGGACCGTCTTTACCTTACTATGAAGTATGAGCAAAGCTCATTGTGGAAGGCTTCATAGTGACTTCAAGATGAAGAACAACAATAAAAGCGTTGTTCCATTGCTTTTTGTGGAGACTTTGTCTCATGTACATTCACTACATATCCCTTCATTGCTTATTTTGTATTTCTGATTTTTCATCATTTACTTAAGTTTGCAGGGATTTCCCTGTTACATTTAATTTTAAATTTTCTTAAGTTATCGCTTTTATTGGGAGTAGTAATATGTTTTGACAATAATAAGAAGAATTATAAGATAATATAATACGATACCTTCCTAACATCCAAATTGTTTTTGAAAATGTGCAAAATTAATGCACTATTGAAGACCCCCTAACCGTAACAGGCGTGTTTAGGTTCAACATTTGACAAATATAAACCTTCACTGTAATTTGCCCAAATTGTGAAAAAATATGCCTGTCACAGATTACGACAATGCATGTACAACAAATCAAACAAATATTCCTATTTCCCAGCCAATTCTTCATTTACCTATTATAAATGCTGAACAATATAATCAAAATTCAATTGATTGATTGATTAGTTAGAGTTTAACGTCCAATGAGCAATATTTCAGCTATATCAGGACGATAACAAGTTAATTAATGCAAAAAAATTGTAAGTAAAAAAAGAAAGAAATAAACGTGGAAGGGACAACCGGGGTAACGACTTTCGATTACCACCGGAAAATGGGAGAAATGGGTAGGGGCAGGAAATTTAGCCTTCCATACGACACCCAGTGCGTCTGCTCTGTTTAGAGAAATATAGAAGGGGTCTTTATACTGCTTGGAGCGTGGCGTTTCTCCAAACAGTTTGGTTACAATGGTTCCCGGTCAGGCTTTCCGTATTATGACCTGACTACCCCGCATAGACAGGACATTCCCCCTATCCACCAACTGGAGACGCGCCCGGTATTCGGAGCCCCTGAAATCCGATCCAGGTGCCGGGCCTCTGTTAGGAAGACTCTTACTCCAAGCTCAGAGGATGCTGCGGTCCTATTCTTAAGCCGGGACAGCACACGGCGGTCCAAATCCAATAAGTAAATATAAAAAAAAGAATTTTCAAAAGCAATTACCGTAATTTCAATCAAAGACGGTAAAACAAACCCTTCACAAAATGTGAAAAAACAGATTCAGTTGATGCAATTCCTGATCCAAGCAGTTAAAATTTGAATCCAAAAATGATGACTGTTCTTTAAGTTCACCAATGAAACAATTAGCAAATCTAAATTCAAAACTGTTTCAACAATCACACTGGTCAATGATAAATATTTACCTTACATAGGTCCAGATGATGGAAAATGCTTTTTTGACTCACTTAGCTTAATAATTAATGGAAAGTTCTTACATAGTGACACATACTGGCGCACCATATGTAGACACGTAATAGATAATTGCCCAATATGAATGAATAAAATTGTATATTCATTAAATGTTTTACTTGCCTTGAAAGATATTTTGATTGAATAGTTAAAGTTAACCTCCACTGAGCAATATTTCAGTTATATCAGGACAACAAGTTAATCCATTTAAAAAATATAGTAAGAGAAGAAAGAAACAAAGATGGAAGGGACAACCGGGAAAACGAATTTTGAGAGCCACTGAAAGAGGGAAAAATGGGTAGGAGAAAAAATTTAGCCTTCTATACGAGTCCTTGTGCTCTATTTAGACAATAAAAAAGGGCCTTATACTGCATGTGCCGTTGCGCTTCTCGGGCCGTTGCGTTTCTCCACACAGATTGGCTACAATGGTTCGCGGTCAGGCTTTTCGAATTATGGCCTGACTACCCCGCATAGGCAGGGCATTCTCCTATCCATCAACTGGGGACGCGCCGGGAAGCTCTGTAGCCGGAGCCCAAGAAAACAGATTCAGGTGCCGGGGCTTAAACAGAAGCATCTTCATCAGTTCTAAAGTGCAACATAAATGTTTGGTTAAACCAGTCATCAAAATTCTCAAAATACAGGTTTTCAACAAACATCACTGTAACGTTAGCAGATATTCATCAAGGTCTTTACGGTAAAAACTCTGAAGTTTTGCGGAAGACAACAACTCAAATAAGGTAAGTGAAACCGAACCGTCAATCCAAAACGAATAATCCAAGGACTCTGGCAACATCTGAAAATAAATACTTTTCTGGAGAAGCAAAAGGAAATATATATTTCTAAGAAAAATTCTGAATCTAAATTAAAAGTAAGAAAAACATCACATTCTGAAATTAGTGAAGCAAATTGATGAACATTTATCAAACAGCCCTAAAAATGCAGTAATTTAAGAAGCAGCGAAAATGAGTGATTCTATTTTACAAAAACACAAGTCAAATGTTCAAACTAAAGTTGCTTTTATTCCCAATTCAAATAAGAAACAGAGTAAAAACGTTTAGGAGACTTATAAAGTGTAATAAAAATAACTAAGAATCAATCACTGATGATACCTACATTTGTTGTAGAAAGCTTGCTATACCATGTGAATTTCCCTCAGATTCTTCCTTCGATTGATTGATTGATAGATTAGTTAGAGATTAGCCTCTAATGCGCAATATTTCAGGATGAGAACGAGTTTAAGAATTCAAACAATAAATTGGTAAAAAAAGAAAGAAATACATTTGAAATGGACAACCGGACAACGGTTTTTGATAGCCAATGGAAAAGGGAGAAATGGGTAGGGGCAGGAAATTAAGCCTTCTATACGAGTCCTAGTGACTCTGTTTTCTATGAAAAATATAGAAGTGGTCTTTATAATGCCCGGAGCGTTGCGCGTCTCCTAACAGTTTGGGTGCAATGGATCGCGGTCAGGCTTTCCGTAGTATGACATTACTACCCCGTATAAAACAGGGCTTCCACTTTTCACCAACTGGGGACGCGCCCGGCAGTTTTGTGGCCGGAGCACCTGAAATTCGATCGATTTCAAATCAGGATAAAAAAAAAACAGCTTCAAAACATGGGCATCAATGCAGATGTTTTTCCCGATCCCTTCTTCTTAGTGAAAGCACACATTTTAATATGGTAATGAACAGTATGTGAAACAACGGCAGTAGAATACCGAAGGAATAAAGCACAAGATTACATAAATCAAAGTCCAGAGACAAGGCAGAATCAAGAATACCAGAAGACGTAAGACCCCAGACACTACATGCCCACAAAACACACAGCCATTACATATACAACACAAAAAACTAAAGCACTAACAGTGTGAACTCTAAAAAAACAGAGTGACATCAGATGCTCCGGCAGGGTAAGCATGTTCTGCTCGGTATACAACACCCCTCACACTGTCAGTAGTAGTTGATATGGCAAAAATCCGTAGGTTTTCAAAAAACGTTTT